>JAZHYW010045755.1:0-11050 GCA_037355805.1 Ixodes ricinus
CTGAGTTTCGGACATTGCTATATAGTTCGGCTACTGTCGTCATTGCAGCGATTGTATACTGGGGTTCTCGAACCCGATATACTTCTGGAGCTATCGATTATCACGAGCCCAAATCGAGTGCCCACGTAATGCTCGGGTCCAGTCTATGAGCCGCATTCAAATATCGTCACTGCGACCCCCACGCTACGTCATCAAGTTTTGCGAAGGAGAGATGAAAGAAAACGCTCGCTTTTCTCTTCGAAATGATACCGCAACAAGGGAGTTTCTTGGTCAGTAGTGGCGTCGCGTGCGAGTATGTTTGGGCCCCACTAGTGTCAGTTGTCAGTTGGTGTAGTGTCAGTGCCACCAGTGTATTGTCAGTTGGTGTGTAAAGTGAAAAAACGTTCCAATTGAATATCGTTGCACCGCCCCTTTAAACACCTGCTATAAAACAGAGGTTTGGGCCTTAATATAGCGAACTTTACATATTGCTCACTGGTCAAGAAAAATACCGTAACTAAAGCAATTACACTTTTTACAATGATAATAAAGGTACATACTTCGGTACGACCGAAATAACAAAAATAACCCATGTTATTTTCCGGCGAATAGACAAAATGCACGCGCGTTTTCCCATACGAATGCACAGGAGCTCCGCAAAAGTAGATTGGTTGCTGTCTTCTTCAATTTCCGTCCCGGAAGTGGCATAGACACTAGCGCCAGTTGAACCTGTAGCGTTCATTAGTACATTATAATAACCGTCTATGGCGCTACCTAGGCGGCGCTGCGCAGCTCCACTAGTGATGACGTCGGGGAAGGAAAGGAGCCGGCCTTGTCTTATAGGTGTTGCTTTGCTCAAGGCCGGATACAGACACCGCGCCCGGCTTGTTTCAGGCTCACAGCGGGGGCTTCTTGTAACTGGTTTCCGCGGAGTGTTTACATTAACCGAAGACGCGCTTCTGTTGATTTGTCTCTGTCTTTGTTTGTCGCTGGTGCTGTCGCTGTTGCGGATGTCCTAGATATGTGCACGGAGTCGCGAGGGCACGGGCGTCAACAGTTGGATGGGCTCCATGGTTGATTTAGTGTTTGAGAGTCGCTCCTAAAAACATTATTGTAATTTATTTCAAATCGACCAGTTTTTTTTTTTTTTTTTTCATTTATTCTCTTGGAATTGTTTTTGACCAACTTTTGCGTTCGGATTCACTGGTGCAGCAATGATGGACATGAGAACAAAGCAGATAGATACTCATATGAACAGTACCGGGCGTCCGCGAGAAAACCGAATCCTGTTTTTCGCACCGCAAAAATAAACTATATACTTCGTTTCAGCGTCGAAAGCGCAAGTCGCTAGGCATTTCCTGCTTATGATTGGTTCAGCGACGATAGAACACGTACAGAAACACGACGAACACCGTGATGGTGCGTTTTGACGCTGAGCTCAAACTCCGTCAAAAAGTAGCGCCCCAGCCGTTTGAGCAAGACGCCAAAGTTTCAGCACCAACCGTATATACGTTATCTTATTCAAAAAGTTAAGAGTGATGTTTCGAAATGTTCAATGGAAAAATGGGGCCAACTTTTTTTGGGTTCCTTTGAAATCTACAGAAAATCGCTTATAACTTTTGAATGAGATAAAGGTTGGAGGCTGAAACTTTGGTGTCTTTTTCGAGCGGCTGGGGCTACGTTCTGACGGAGTTTGAGCTCTCCGCGATGGCTAGTTTATTTTGGGGGTGCGAAAAACAGGGTTCGGTTTTCTCGCGGACGCCCGGTATATCTGGTCACGTGACAGAAACGCGGAGCGTGGCTTGTCGTGTTCGCGCTTCGTGATTGGTTGTTCGACGTCCTTGTCGGATAATACTGTCAACTCATTTGGTTGAGAAGCGATAATAAGATAAACACGGGTGGTGATACTGGTGCAAAGTGTTGAAAGAGATCAACGCTGAAAATGAGTTATATACAGTCTTATTAAAGTTTAAGACCCACTTGATAAAATGTACGCGTAACCCGGCATGTTTCTCGGGAAACAAAACCGCGGCCAACAACGTGAATCCCGATTATTTTTCTCGTCAAGATTTAATAGTGCTCCCGAAACATACGCCATTTTGTTCCACACGAAATCGACATGGCTACTCACAACATAGTCTTTTCTCTCTCTGGAAATGGCTACTCAACAGAATTTGAATGGGGAAAATCCTAACATTTCTGATTACAAGATGGAGTACTTATGACTGTGTTTTCACCGACGCCAAAGCTATGGCGAGGGGTCTCAGACCACCCTTCAAAATCGGCGGGGGGGGGAGGGGGGGGGGGTCCGAGACTTTGCTGAATTTAAGCACTGGTTGTACACAAGGTATTTTTTATTTGAATTTTTCTTTAAAATCACTTATAACTTTTGCATAAAATATCGGTTTGTGCTGAAACTGGGCATCTGGTTCGGACCTCTAGCGCTTCCTTTTGGCGGAGAATGAGCGTTCGGCGATGCATAGTTTATTTTTGCGCATCGCAAAAATAAGGTCTTTTTTTTTTTTTAGGTTTACATCGTATTTTTTGGAACGACTCGATTCACTGATTTCACTTGACTCTTCGTATTCATCAATGTTTGGTGATTGACACAACCATACACGTAATCCAGTCCTCTTCCTTTTTTTTTTTTTTCCTCACAAAGTTTGTTGTTTTGATCAGAACGGTTGAACTTTTCGCATGTTAAGTTTGAGTGCCGAGTGACGGCCAAACATCTAAGAAACACATCGTCAGTTGGCGTAGTTAGGCCTTCCGGCACCCGGGGCCCTTAGGTCTTCCGTAGCAACCCTCCCCCCCCCCCCCTCCTCTTCCCATTCACTACCCGAGATCGCAAGTAGTAAAGGGGAGGGGGGCCCTACCTGACTGGGACGCCTGGTACCCAGGGCGCAGGCCTCGACCCCCGTTCCTATGCAGCTGCAGATCGTGTAGATTTCTTCTGACCAGCTTGGCCAAAATGTGAAACATCGCGGCCAAGTCGAAGATTTGAATACGTCCTTTCCCCCATTATACGAGTAACTACGGTATGTTAATTGCATATCGCACTGATGTTTACGCCGCAATAGGGGACAAAGCGAAGTGAACCGAAACGTAAGTCCCACCCGCAGGGGCACGAGCAGGAGATAAATGCAATCAAGGGCGTCAACTCTGCGATATTGAATAAACCCAGTTTAATTGAATTCCATAAACCCCGTGTCGTCCTCTTCTTCCCCCTCGTGGCCACGATCCCCACGATGCACACCAACACACTGTTTATAAAAACAGGCACGCGTCTGCCCAAGCCAGGACTGCGCGTGCGCACAAACCGAATCGGGGAGAAGGGAAGAGAGTAGTGCGCATGCGCAGTGCCTACAGCAGCGCCGCCACAGTGACCCGATGAAAATGTCAGACAGACAGACGTTCGCGGCGTCCATCAGTGGGTCTTCTTGCGCTACTATAGAGCAGTCAAAACAAATCTAATGTTTCTCACGAATAAACAAAAACAAAAAAACTTGACTATAAAAGAAAAACATTATAGGTCGATTGAACTCGAAAAAAATATTCACTCGTAGTTCGAAACAAGCTCGCTCAAATAAAAAAAAAAAAGAACTCGGCCTTTATGGCGGCGACGTGGCAGATACGATCTGGCGCACGAACTGCCAGGCGTGTTTACACTGCCACTTGATGCCTCAGACGAGGCCGAAACAAAAACGCAAAATTTCCAGGAACAAATAATGAAAATAACAAAGCAACATCTTCTAGACTATAAAGAACCTAAACAAAAATTATAAAAAAAAATATATTGCAAGAAAGATTGAGTTTGAGCCTACGTCGCCTGCTTCGTTTCAGTTCCAAACGACGTGACACGCGAGACGCGCGGCGGCCAACGCAAACATCGCGCCGAGCAAAACACAACGTACACACACCAAGCAAAGATGGAAGATACAAGATCAATGCATGTCTACCGAGTAGAGGGGGCAATCCGCTAGCTGGCTGCGCTCGCACACTAGCTCACGCGGGCCCGATCGTAAACCAGTTTTAACAACCGTCCAGTCCTCCTTTTTCCGTTCCCCCTTCTCTCTCTTTCTTTCTCTCTCTCTATCTCTCTTTCTCCGCTGTCAGCGACCGTTTGCAAAAACCAACACGGTCCCGCCCCCGAAGCCGCCCCTCCGATACGCACACCGACCGAGATACTTCTGCTTGCAGTGAAGCCACGCGATGGGACGAAGAAAAAAAATAAATAAAACCGGGCGACTGTAGAGAAAGAGAGGAGTTTTAAAGCGCAACATAATATACACCTACAGAAAAAAAATAATTCCGAATTAGAATGGCGAAAAAGAAATCTCGTCAAGGTATAATACGATCCATCGTCTTCCCCGTTATATACGGTAAGCGGCGACTGACGCGGAAGGCAGGCTGTACCACGTGACGATACGGTGCGATGCGGTACGGTATACGGTACGGTGCGGTATGTTACGGTAAGGTACGGATCGATATGTGTAGTATATAGGGGCCTTAATACGTATTGCGTATCTAGGAGCAAGCCCTGCGCGTTTGCGTTAGCGTTTCGCGCTCCACTCCGCGCATGCGCGTCGTCGCCATGCGCCGCTCAAAGACGGCAGTTCGGGCTCCGTGCACGCGCAGTGTGGAACACGCAACGCTAACGCAGACCTACAGGGCTTGAGTTTTCTGGTATAAGTAATACTCAAACTCGTTGATAGGGAGTGTTAGAATAAATACCGTATACAAAATTCCAGCGCACGTTAGCGCGAAACAGAGCGCGTGCGTTAGCGCACATTACGTGAGAAAGTTTTAGAATAGCGTTTCTCTCCTCCGCGACGCAAAAACCCCAGCATCTCGCGCTCGCAGCGCCACCAAGTTACAGTAACAGTTTTTATTTTGCACACAAAATGCTGTAACTCAAGAAAAATAAAGTTTTTATGGTGCAGAGTAACATTTTAGAATTGTTTAAATATGCGAATGCAACACAACCAAAAAAATATCGTACTCAAAGCACAGTGCGGTACGGTACGCAACGCAATACGGTATGGTATGGTACGTTACGGTACACGGTGCGGTACGCTACGCGTGTTTTGTTATGAACCCGTCCGTCCAACCAAAACCACGAGGCGATTAAAAAAATAAAAGCTGGACGATCACACAACGTGATGCGTTAGACAGCGACAACTGTGATGTTTATTTGACGATATGACGATGACGATTGATTGACATTGCGCCGATCGGACGTCATACGGTGACCTGATATTGAAACGACGTTGCGTTGATTTAGCGTCGATACGTTGCTGACGAATAAATTATTTTGAGGTTTCCCCGCCAAATCTAGCGGGGAAACTCAATTGGTGCATAGGTCATGTATATAGTCCATTTTCCGCTATATTTAGCGGGTAAACTGAATTGGTGCATAGGTCCCGTGACGTCAGTTTATCCGCTAAATTTAGCGGGGAACCTGAATATGTCTGTAGGTCCCGTGACGTCAGGTCACGTGACACCAATTTTCCCGCCAAATTTAGCGGGAAAACTGATTTGGTGCATAGGTCACGTGACGTCAATTTCTCCGCTAAATTTAGCGGGGAAACTGAAGTGGTCCATAGGTCACGTGCCGTCAATTTTTCCGCTAAATTTAGCGGGCAACCTAAATTTGTGCTGTCTAGTTTTTTTTTTTTTTGTGATTGTATTTAGTTTTTTTTTTTGCAAGGTTACTTGACAGATATCCCGGCACAGGCGAGGCGATAAGCTATATACCAAACTAGGGTAAGTATTAGGATCATTCTAGAAACCCAAAATACGCTTACCGCGCTCGGCTACGTACAAGCCTCAGCGGATCGGATTTCGAGCGGACTCTGATTGCCTCTGATCAATCTTCGAAATCAGGTCTCGTAGATCAAGTTCAAAGATAAAAGGCCCGTAGTGATGGAGCAGCACGCGCATCGCCCGCGCGTTTCCAAACTAATTTAAAGAGGCAGCGTCGATTCTAAACACCCCGCGGTCTCGACAACATGCGCGTCCGCAAACCGCCCGGCTAAGTTGGTAGGAAAATTGATCGCCTCGATGTTTTGGTTTTGTCTATTAGTCCCGAAAATGAGGCGAGGCGCGAGGGAGAAGCATACAAGCACAGGTATAATGAAGTCGTTGTGTAGGCGGTGCTGCTGCCGTACACCTGGGTGTACATATACACTCTAAGAAAAAAGGGACTCACCTTACACCCTTTTGTCCCATATAATGCACCCCAAAACTTCGATTCGACGTACAGCTAACCATAGTCGAACAGACGACCCTATATTTTACGAGGGGCTTCATAACTGTGCCAAATAACTTATTAAATAGCTAAAATACATATCAAAAACCACAGAAAAAAAAACACTAAAATTTTGCAGTAGTTAACTGAAGTTTTGGGGTGTATTATATACATGGGACAAAGGGTGTAAGAATACACCCTTTTTTCTGAGAGTGTACCTAGAGCCACTAAATGAACTGCGCTTATATAGAGTATCGACACTGCGTTCCCCGACACTGTTGTGGGCGCCGCCATTGTGGTGCTTGTGCAGAGCAGACGCAACTGCCGATCGTCATGATTCAAAAGTGCGACTTCCTCAGCATTCGATTCGGTGTTAGGAAGCTCCTATAATATTGCTTCGCTCTGTCACGAAGTGTTTAAACATTTGTGGAGGACGGAAAAGCGTTTCCTGTGATTTCAGATGAAGCTTCAGATAAGTGGCAGCCATGATTTTGAGCCACAATATGGCCAAGTGTCGTTACTCTGAAGCGTATAGCTTATATAGTGGCACTCTACATATACCACAACTCCGCGAGACCGTGATTTCAATATTCCCGTCTTAGCGTCCTCGTTTCTAATTAGACAGGTCTACGGCCGTCCACAAAAAGAAAGATGGCGATGGGCAAAAATATGAGGAGCAGTACACATGTATTTAGGGGGCACGCTCTTGACCACTTACTGACAGATAAGTTCCCTCACGCTAAATGGCTCAGACAGTCGCCCAATTTGAAGAATTCAGCAATATCTTATACAAAGACATACTTTCAGTGTGCTGGCATGCTCTAGATTCTTTTGAACGCGACTCCAACTGTCTATAGGTGGCGCCACTGGTTTTCCAAGATGGCGGTTATTGTGAGGGTCGGAGATGCGTGCTGTATACACCAGTTGCACCGAGCGACACAAGTTATGCTCACTTATATATATATGAGGTAGATACGGTGTTATGCGCGCAGGTCGCCTGCTACCCCGAAAACGAAAACGGTGTTGAGCGTAGTATTTACGCCAAGAGGTACGTTTTTATTCAGGAACGAAAGCGAAACTAACTTCTACATTGGATACATTTTACCATGGAGGTGTCACTTTCTGTTTCTATCCCAACTCACGATGCGTCTAGCAGCGTAATTCTTGAGCTAAAGAAATTGGTAGCGGAAACTTCATCCTGTGACATGCGCGTCCGATCCGGGCACTTCGAAATATTTTGGAGAGTTTACTGTCCCTTTCATACACCTTAGTGGCAACACAGAATATTGTATTTCTTGAAACAAATTACCCCTGATATTTGTGTGTTCTTACTGTCTTTTCTCATCAAATAATTGTCACGTGAAATAATGAAGTGCGGGCACTTTTAGTAGGTTTTTGGGCATTTAGATGATTAATTGTTTCTGCCTTATTCCCAGCACAAGAACGTCAGAATCAATCAATATATTTTACAAAGTGTCACCACGGCTTATGAGATTAGAATATGTTCACAAAATATATAAATAAAAAACGCTGTTCTCACTACAAACATGTTACAGACGGAATCCGGGTCAGACAACAGAAGCTGTGCGTGAAGAAAATTAAAATCCCCAACCACGGCTGAAAGCTGAAGGTAACTTTTTTTTTCTTGTTGAATATTTGGCATGTTTATGCTATATTCTTTTCTGCTCGCACCACAGACGGCGCCGTTGAGGTAAACTCCAAAGAGGATTGTCTCTCAGCCCGCAGTGTAAGCAAAACAACAAACAACGCGACGCTATTTTTGTTGTGCGTGTGTGTGCGTGTCTATGTGCACGAGTGCGTCACCGAGCGCTAAGGCTTTCAGAGAGGTTCCATCGGCATCGCAAAGTCTCGCAAAAGTAATGGTAATTGTGTTTGAAACTTTGCAGCGACTGACGCCAGAGATTAAATTTCAATTACAAATTACCAAAAAGTAATTAAATTACAGTTATTCAATTACTGTAATTGAATTACTACCCAAGTATGATTCCAGGCACCATACCTCAACAGAAACAAACCCGGTAGCCATTGTTTGAACCACGGCGGGCTATGATTGGCCGAAGACGTCATCTCATTACCATAATCCGATCAAACAAGCCGGGATTGGCGGCTGGCATCGCGTGAAGAAAGGATGTTCAACGACAAATTTGCTAAATCACAATGTAGCGAAAAGTAGAAAAAAAAGGACTGTAAGTACTTACGAATAATAACACGCTTTGACTGTCATTGGCTACTCGAAAGAAAGTTTGCCCAGCCACAGTGGTGCGTCAAGACTGAGCCGCTCGAGACCTCGACCAATCGGAGCGTCTCCCACCCGATTCCACATAGAAGACAAGGCCTGCGCGTGACGTCATTCTTAGTGGATTCCCCGACCCGCCCCACGGTGGCAAACCCGCTGGAAGCTATAGGTGGCGGTGCGTCGATCCACTGGTGATGACGTCAGGGGATGAACACAACAGGCCTTGTCTTCATATGTGGTATTGGCGAGGCCTCCACTCTTCCGACCATTCCGATAGGGTCAATAATGTGAATGGCAGGATGTAGACTTTCGCTAAGTGCTTTGAGCACGGATTAGCGAATGGATAGACGCAAGATTATACCGGACGACCGTCGGCGTCGTGAAGTCACGGTTCCGTGCGCCGTAAAACGCCCGGAGCTTAGGATGGCTGTAAAGCGTCGTAAAATTCGGATTATCGCTTTTTTTCTCTGTAGGCACCGCCACATCGCTGCAACTGTAAAATATTCATTTTGCTAAAAAAAAAAAATTATGTTGCGTGTGCGCACGTGCGACAAAACAGGCGAATTATCTGTGGACCAAGAATCTATGGATTACTATTTTTAATTACTATTTCTATTACTATTATTATGTACTTGCAAATATTGATTCGGTAGCTACGACACCTGCTTTGGGCATTATTGGCGAAGTTGAAGCTTCCACGGTGAATGAAAACAATTACACACTGCGATTTCTCACTGGAAGTCGTTTGTTTGTATTTTTGCAGGAAATTGCTGGGCTTGTCTATTTTACTCCGTTTTCAAACTTCCGACTGATCTGACGTGACCTCAAGAACCATACTAAAAAAAGTCCGGCCCCTCTCGGAGCATACTAAGTTCCCACTTTGCGTAGAGAATTAAGATATACATATATGCAGGTGCATTTTAGATTAGATATATGTTGTCTTATCAAGCTGTACACGTTTCAAACGCCGGAAAGCATGGCTTTGTGATTCCCCATCAGGGTCTACAGGAAGTTAATTACTACTTGTCTTGGACTTGTAAGTTAACTATTACTTGTAGAAATTATACTTATATTATAGCACTAACTAAGCTAGTTACTATTCGCCAGAAACCCTGTTAAAGACCTCAATAACTCAATGTATATCTTATCACGTAAATTTGTAACGTGACTATTTTTATGTCTGGTTACTTCGTAAGTAACTAAAATTATATTTTGAATGCCTGTGACTGCGGCACACCTGAAAAGAAACGGTGCTGTCCAGAATCGTCCCAACGTTTTCGGTGAGTAATCGCCGATCGAGAGAAACTTTTGACGCAGATCATTTCAACTCTGCCGCGCACATACTTCGACCTCATTCTTCTGAGTAATCACGTGACCGGCACGTTTCCCGCTTTGACGTTCGTTTTGCGCACGCCTGTTTCTTTTCTTTTTCTTCCCTTCTTCTAGGTTTGCCGATTGACCCGCTTACCTCTCCGTTCGGCGCGAACCCACGAAGATCGGTGCAGCCGCACTGAAGAACCGCGCCGCCGAGTGAAGCGGCATCACCAGAATCGTCGCCGCCACTATCCAGGGTACCGTCAGCAGGTGATGCCGAACCCACATGGTGGTCCCGTTCGGTGACACTCGCGATCACTCCAAACACTAATCCAATCCAACCACTCTCCGAAGCGACGCACGCATCGTAAAATTCACTAGAAGGGGAGGGCGACAGCGGAAGAGTTCGCCGAAAATCACCACCTCGGCACGATCACCAATCACTCTTCGAAATCACTCGGAAACGGGTGCCTCCTTGTCGTTGTCCGTTGCGCCGCTTTGAAATGTCCCGCCGCGCTCGATTGACATCGTCCGGCGTCGCTGATTCACTCCGAAAAAAGTGGTGGCGATCACTAACAAGCGATCACCGCAATCACTTGCGCACGGGTGGAAGGTTTGCGGGTAGAAAACTTCGTCGCCGTCTCAAACCCGGCGCCGGACGAGACACATATTCTGTTCTTTTTTACATCCAGAATAGTATCACTGTCAAAAACGAAGCAAAACAGCGGAGATGGTTCCGCAAGTTTTTGTTTTGTTGTCGTTGTTGCCGTAGGCTGGCAGTTGGTGAGAACGCGGCAGTTACGACGATTATTGCACTCCCGAACACGACGGACTCTTGGGACAAACACAAGACACAAAACGGCGCCTCAAACACGCCTCGAGAAACACACAGACAGAAGACAGAGCAAGCTAGGAACGAAACCGCTCCGACGACGCTGTCTCGCAGACTGGCGTGTTTCCTTCGTCTGCTATTTTGTCGTGCCCCGTCTGCTCCGTGGCGCCCTCTGTCGGTAGCTTTGTGGAGGGAGGGTTCACTCTCCGCTTCGAGGGTAGGCCGGGTGGTGGAGGGGGGACGGCTTTTCGTCTTTTTTGGGGGGAGGTCCTTTTATGTCAGACTGAACGTCTTTTGCTGTTTTTGGATGGAGGCCGTCTTCTGGCAGGTGAGGCTATTAAGATTTGAATTTCATCGTGAAAATCGAATGAAGGCAACATTTTGTTATTGGGGAAAAAAGGAAGATGGGGAGGGTTGG
>JAZHYW010045757.1:0-97575 GCA_037355805.1 Ixodes ricinus
GTCTATAGTAATCGAGGAAGAGCGTGCTGCCGTCGCGAAAATTGCTGACGCAATCCGCAGACAGATTGCAATAAGCACTGTCCACGGTGTGCCACCATCAGAAATGGCTTTGTGGGACAGTTTTTTTTAATGGCGATGTGGTCGAAACTAGACTCAGCTGTGTCTATAACTTTGTTTCGTACTCAGTTTACAAAGCTGTCAAAGGCTGCAGGCGCGAGCATGGGTTTGATCTCGCAGATCATTTGCGCGCGTTCTCGCGCAAACGAAACCATAGATGAGGCCGCGCGCTCGTGCGAGTAGCTCTGACAGCGTTGTGTAGACGCTTTCAGGCAGCTGTGCGCATGGACGCCGCCATAACCGACCTTCAGTTTTAATGCGAAAGCATTAACTGTCCCATGGAGCGAAGTGGCGTTATCAGCTTTTGAAGCCGCGACAAACGGCACCTAAGTTCCCCTGTCCAATGGAGCGGAGGCTGTAGTCTGTATCAGCCACCCCATTGGCTAGCGCGCGGTGTAGTTTCGCGGAACGCCACCTACAGAGAAGCCCTCTCCATGGTGGCGAAGCGGCCCGGCCGCCGGTAAGAGGGAGCGGCCGGCCGCAGAGCCAGCAGAGCCCACCCGGGCAGACTCCGGAGAGGCCGCACGGCCGAGCTTAGCGCGGCGAGCAGCTTGTAGGAATACGCTACGTATACGAATGCTTTCGCATTCCGACACGTTAGCAGTCTTAAGGTCTTTTGTTTCCTCTTACTCCGTTCGTTTCACTTCATCATTGCCACAGCAGGACAGGTTATTGCCACTTTAGGTGCTACTGTGTCCTTCTCCCAGCGCAGGCCCTTGTGGAAGCTCGTCAACGCCCGCTTTGGTGGCTCGGCATCTCAGTAAGACAAGAGAAGGTCGGAAATGGCGGCTCAATCTGGCGCATGTTTAAAGCGTCTACACTATAGCATGAAGCGGAGTACTATGTATTGGTACTCCCTCCTTGAGTGTCTCGTAGTGCGCCGCCATTTTGGTGCTTAGAGCAGAGCGGGCACATAGCGATCGTTACGATTCGAAAATGCGACTTCCTGAGCTTCACGTACGGTGTCAGGGCGCCTCGGGCGTTTCTCTTTGCCGCGGACTCTTCCAACATTTCTGGAAGACGGAAGACCGTTTCCTGCGATTTCAGATAAAACTTCAGGTAACTGGCAACCGTGATTTTAGGGACCAATATGGCTGAAGTGGCGTTACTCCAATGCGAAGCTTGTTTGGCAACTCTAGTTGAAACTATGGGCGCCCGTGCGCTAGTGCATCTACAATATACTTCGTTCTCCCTAAGCTGAGACTAAAGTCACTGACCTGGGAAGTAGCGTCATTGCCTTTCCCACCTGCTAGCTGGACACAAACAATCGCCAACATACAGACGATCGAAACCTCTCAAGGTGATTGGGTCACGCTGTAGGTTGCCATGGTGATCGCCAATTTGGATTCTTTCAAAGTTTCGAAGCTCGAAGCGTCGACAAACTAGTCGCACCAAGATCGCGATGGACTATCATCGTATTGTGCGTACCTGCCATATCAGCGTCTTTTCCAATGTGCATGAGCCAATAGTGCATACTCATGCTCATTTCCCCAGATACTTACATATTATGTTGCTTTAGCGTGCTTCAAGACAGTAAAATTAGTTTTCAATGGCTCCAAGCACTGACGTTGCATGTGATGGCGGTACGAAGATGTACGGCATCACACGCGGCGTCGGTGCTTGGGGGCATTGAAAAATAATTTTACTGTCTTGAAACACGCAAGAAGAGCAACATAACTGTAAGAGATCTGGGGAAATAAGCATGAGTGATAAGTGTATTGCATGCACAGTGCCAAAGACGCTCATATTGGCCGAGGAACGCTTTCAGTACGATGATGCTCCATAGCGATCTTGGTGCGACTGGTTTTAACGATCCTTTCGAAGCTTCGAAGCTTTGGAAGGGTCCAAAATGGCGATCACCATGGCAACCCACAGCGATGAGCCAATCACCTTGAGAGGTTTTGTCGTCTGTATGTTGGTATTTGCTTGTGTCCGGCTAGCAGGTGGAAAGGCAATGGCGCTACTTTCCCTGACCCAGTGACTTTAGCTGAGAATCTTCAGAGTGAGCTTTCTGCCCTTGCTAACACAAGTGTGAACGCGCAGGCACGCGCAACCAAAGCACTGCAGAAGCCAGCGAGCTCGCGCTGAAGGCGCAGCTTCTGGTCTCAGCTTAAGGGTGACCGGAGTATAGTCACTGGACAAGGTGATAAGGGCAGGGAGTGTTCCCGCCTCCAGCGCGAGCTCCCTGCCAATTCTATATCGCTTCGGAGTCTCGTGCACAGTCGCGCGCGCGCTCGAGTGTGCACCACTAATGTTGTAGGCGTCACCGAAAAAAAAAAAAGAGAATATATTATTTGTTATTTGCAGATACAAGGAACCTGTTACAGACACAAGTTACCTCCAAATAAAAGGAATGCGTTACCGTTACCGACAAAACGTTACGCACGTTCCTCATCACGTTACCTTCTTCTTGATGAATTAACGCGTTTTACTGTTTTGACGTTATAGAGCATGCCTAAGCGCCATATTTCCTGAAACATTGTCTCCATGCAAAACGTAATATAATTACCTTTTTATTTTATTTTTGTGGGACAAGTGCAAGAATTTATATACTTTACGCCTAGAAACGCTAAAAAACTGTAAGCTTTTTTTCTTCTTTTTTTTTTTTGGGGGGGGGAGCAGTTGTAACGAGTAACGTAACTACATTACCCGCTACTTGAAATAAGTAACGTAAGTTAGTTATGCGTTAAGTGTTGAAAAAGTGAACGAATACGTTACTACGTTAGCGAAAAACTAACGCGTTACCGACAAGGCTGAACGGAAGGTATGGAGCGCCTGCTGGGGGCCGTGCGTCCGAAAGACACGCCCTGGCGTTCTCATTCTGTCAGAAACAACAGAAGCTTAAATTACAAAACAACGCGTGTGCGCCCCTCTGGTTTTTTTGTTTTGTTTTGTTACGGGGGAATTAGATAGAAGGCGTATGTCATTCGGACTCGTGGTCAGTCAGACATCGTCTCTCATTCACAAAGTTCCGCGTGCTTATTTCATGTCACTGGACTCCTGCAATCCGACACACCACTTGCGCAACACGCGCTTCGTCTTTTGACCGGACAGACCCACCCGTCCAGACAATCTTGGTTCGGAACAACGGATACTCGTTCCGTTTTCCTCGTAACATATGCAACATGAGCTGAGCTCTGTCGAAACCCGTCCGAATGTTCGCCAAATTAATGACCCCTGTCCAGTCAACTAAATGGGAGACCGATGGATCTAAACTTCGCCAGATGTCGTTTACACAAGCTTTGCCCAGAATTGTTCAACGGATGGAGGGGAATCGAGCATACGCAGGCACGCACAGGGATAATGCCCGTTGTATATATATATAACTTCGTCATAACCAGACACAACTGGCCCTCCTGAATTGGTCGACCGAAATGGTGGTGGTGGCTCGTCTGGGTTTAACGTCCCCTAGCTTCACTTAGTCTGCTGGCGTTGGCGGGAGACGATCCCTGCATGACAAGAACTATTGACCGAAGCAGCTCGCAACTTTCAGCGGGGGTAGTACCACGTGTGAGAATCGCGCTCCTAGCTCCTAGATGATCAGCGTCAGACTGAAGGTGTTTGCTTACACCTACCTGACGTGGAAGAATGAGGTAAGGCTCTTATAGCGTTGTATTCCACAAAATTAGAAGTACTTAGGCGTCGCAGACCTAACCTCGTGCTGCTGTTCTACGACGATCATTCAGATGGTCAGCCATTTTGATAGGAACTAGTTGCGACCTGTGTCTTTAACCTATATACCCGTTCTTCACTGGATATTTTTTATAGCACCGCTCTAAAGCACGAAATCACATGTACAACGAAACCGTCCGATCCGACGTCCGGTCCGACGTCCGTTCGCTGCTCCGACTCGCCGCAAACGATTATCCGAGACACATGCTTCGACCGAGCTTGTGACGCGTCGTTCCGACAGAGTATAACTGAGGTAGGCCAGCTCACTTGAACTCAATGATCGCTAGCGGCTTAATTACAGTTGGCGCTACCGTGTAACTCCGGCCGATCGCGATTAAGTGAACTGTCGTTGGCTTAATGACAGTTAAGAGCCCTAGTGCAAATAGGGTATAACAGACACAGCACAAGCGCTAAAACTGGGTTCCACGCCTCAGTAGATAAAGATGACAGCGCGCAGTAGGAGAGTCTTACCTTCTAATCGCCCACTGTCTATCACCTTTTAATCACTTTTTAATCGCCACTCACCTTTTTCATCGCCGCTGTCTATCATTCTTCCATCTCGTCTTGTAAGCAACGTGAGTTTAAACTACAGAAGTTAACAAAGCATTGTCACGTCATTGAAAAAAAAATAGTGCCCATTTGCTCCTTCCGCTATCTTGTCACGTTTCTAACTTATCACAGGAGTATATCGCCTACTGACTCATGCCCACTTGAGTTTAATAGTCATTCACTCCATCTGCCATCTCTCGAATGGCATACAGTTGGGACAGTGCGGCAGCTGCTCGTTGCATGCATTGTAGAGCCTACATGTTAATCGCACTGGCGTGATTCGACTGCAATAATATGAATTGTTGGCATCCTAGGTGACATCACAATTAATTATATATTTTTATATGTATAAAAAGGACGGACAAAGCTTACGCTTCCACATAAAGTGAAAAAACCAACGCTAACACCTACGCCTCTATTCGCAACTTTCACGACCTATAGGGGGCGTACTGGTGCCTATCAAAATGGCTGTCATCTGGATGATCGTCGTAAAACAGCGGTACGAGGCTGGGTCTTCGACGCGTGAGTAATTGCAGTTTTGCTATATATGAGCTGTATTAGAGCCTTTGTTTACTTTTTCACGTCAGGAAGGTGATTGCAAGCACCTTATTGTGAAACCGAACATCCAGGAGCTAGGGAGCGCGATTCTCGCACCGCGGTACCACCATCGCTGAAAGTTGCGAATACTTCGTTTCAGCTTGGGTCCAGACGCAGGCGATGCTAGCAAGCGCGAGCGCCGGGCTTTCAGCGTCCCTGCCAAGCACGCGCGCTCGTGCAATGCAAGCACTGTTCAGGGCCACACGCTCGCGCTCGTAGCATCGGCTGCGTCTGGACCCATGCTGAAACGAAGTATACAACCGAATAATGACTCCATTATGTAGCTAACGCGCGGTTATTGACGTTGCTCGAATCTAGAACATAAACGACCCATACACGCAATGACCGATTGATTCTAACATGGTGGTCCCCTGAAGAAGCCTCTGCTTCGAAACTCGGCAGTATGAGATCACGACCGCTTCCCAACAGCGTTTTGCAGATGACGAGGAGCCAAAGCTCAAGTTTTTGGCTACTGTTCATTACTTTTCTTTGCGGTACCGCGCAATATACAATATCTTCATGGTAGCTCGCCCTTTTTGCCATCAATCTTCTAACGCGACTTCTTTTTTTGTACATTCCTTCCCGTCACGTGAGCTCAACGCTAATTCAGTTCCTCCGATAAATTTAGCGGGAAAACGACGTCACGACTTCGTGTCACGTCACCCATTAACCAATTCAGCGGCAAGAGGAGGGGAGGATTAGAGGAAGAGGAGGGGCATACCCTCCCTTCCGTACCCTCCCTCCTCCTCCTCAAGCGCTGCGCTCTAGTTTCGCATTACAGAGATTTGTAAACGCCTTTCATCTTCTGGTCGCTTCTTTTCTTTCTGTCTCACACATCGTCTTCTTCGTAGCTCTACACCTTTCCAGCGTTTATCACCCAGGCGAAAACAACCGAGTCACTGGACTATGAACGGAAGCGTGGTGGCCTGTCGCCTGACTTCCTACGACTTTTCTTGGCAATGCAGGGGAAGGTACAGGCACGCGTTCCTCTCCCATTTTGAGCGCTGAATAAAGTTGTACGCGGGCTCTCTTCCTTCCTCGGAAATGCCAAGAAAAGCGAGGAGGGACTCGCAACCGGGTCCTTGCTCCTGAATGGCCCGCTCCCAAAACGTGACGTCCTCATGACGTTCCCGCTACCTGCGTCGTCATTGGCTGCGGTCATCCGGCCACCGCAACCGCTTCTGGACGGTCAGGTACGCACGCCACAACGCCGTTCCGACGTTGCGACATCGACCAAACGCATGGATGTTCCCGCTACCTGCGTCGTCATTGGCTGCGGTCATCGACCACCGCAACCGCCTCTGGACAGTCGGTCGCACGCCGCAACGCCGTTCCGACGTTGCGACACGACCAAACGCATGACGTTCCCGCTACTCTGCGTCGTCATTGACTGCGGTCATCCGACCACCTCAACCGCCTCTGGACAGTCGGTCGCACGCCGCAACGCCGTTCCGACGTTGCGACACGACCAAACGCATGACGTTCCCAGCTACCTGCGTCGTCATTGGCTGCGGTCATCCGACCACCGCAACCGCCTCTGGACAGTCGGTCGCACGCCGCAACGCCGTTCCGACGTTGCGACACGACCAAACGGCATGACGTTCCCGCTACCTGCGTCGTCATTGGCTGCGTTGTCATCCGATCACCGCAACCGCCTCTGGACAGTCGGTCGCACACCGCAACGCCGTTCCGACGTTGCGCATCGACCAAACGCATGATCGTTCCCGCTACCTGCGTCGTCATTGGCTGCGGTCATCCGACCACCGCAACCGCCTCTGACAGTCGGTCGCACGCCGCAACGCCGTTCCGACGTTGCGACACGACCAAACGCATGACGTTCCCGCTACCTGCGTCGTCATTGGCTGCGGTCATCCGACCACCGCAACCGCCTTCTGGACTAGGTCGGTCGCACCGCCGCAACGCCGTTCCGACGTTGCGCGACACGACCAAACGCATGACGTTCCCGCTACCTGCGTCGTCATTGGCTGCGGTCATCCGACCACCGCAACCGCCTCTGGACAGTCAGTCGCACGCCGCAACGCCGTTGCCGACGTTGCGACACGACCAAACGCATGACGTTCCCGCTACCTGCGTCGTCATTGGCAGCGGTCATCCGACCACCGCAACCGCCTCTGGACAGTCGGTCGCACGCCGCAACGCCGTTCCGACGTTGCGACACGACCAAACGCATGACGTTCCCGCTACCTGCGTCGTCATTGACTGCGGTCATCCGACCACCGCAACCGCCTCTGGACAGTCGGTCGCACGCCGCAACGCCGTTCCGACGTTGCGACACGACCAAACGCATGACGTTCCCGCTACCTGCGTCGTCATTGACTGCGGTCATCCGACCACCGCAACCGCCTCTTGACAGTCGGTCGCACGCCGCAACGCCGTTCCGACGTTGCGACACGACCAAACGCATGACGTTCCCGCTACCTGCGTCGTCATTGGCTGCGGTCATCCGACCACCGCAACCACCTCTGGACAGTCGATCGCACGCCGCAACGCCGTTCCGACGTTGCGACACGACCAAACAAGCTGCGTCTGACCGTCGTATCGCCTGATCGGACTTCGGATCGGGCGGTTTCGTCGTTCATGTGTTTCGCGCTTTTAGGCGCCCGTAACCGCGCGCGTTGCATTATGGGACGTCATAGTTTCCCCGCTAAATTTAGCGGGTTAGGCTTCACGTTAAATTTAGCGGGGAAATTGACGCCACGTGACCTCAATACCCATTCAGTTCCCCCGATAAATTTAGCAGGAAAAACGACGTCACGACTTCGTGTCACGTCACCCATTAACAAATTCAGCGGCAAGAGGATGGGAGAGAAGGAGGAGAGGAAGAGGAGGGGCATACCCTCCCCTCCGTACCCTCCTCCTCCTCCTCAAGCGCTGGGCTCTAGTTTCGCATTACAGAGATTTGTAAACGTCTTTCAATTTCTGGTCGCTTCTTTTCTTTCTGTCTCACATCTCGTCTTCTTCATAGCTCTACACCTTTCCAGCGGTTATCACCCAGGCGAAAACCACCGAGTCACTGGACTGTGAACGGAAGCGTGTTGGCGTCTTATATTCCGAAGAAGAAACTGCGTCGCACATGTTCAAAAACATTCCACGCCTCAGTAGACAAAAATGACAGCGCCTCAGAAGGCGAGTCTTAAATGGTCTGTAGTCGCCGACAGTTTGAGGACAGCAGGGCGTAATTACTTGAAAATGAAATAGAGTATAACTGAGGTAGGCCAGCTCACTTGAGCTCAATGATCGCTAGCGGCTTAATGACAGTCGGCGCTGCCGTGTAACCTGGCCGATCGCGATTAAGTGAACTGTCGTTAACTTAATGAGTTAAGAGCCCTAGTGCAACTAGGGTGTAACAGACACAGTACAAGCGCTAAAACGGTTTAGACATAGATGACAGCGCGCAAGGGCGAGTCTTACATTTTAAGCGGCACTGTCTATCACCTTTAATCACTTTTTAATCGCCACTCACATTTTAATCGCCACTGCCTATCATTCGTCACTCACATTTTCATCGCCACTGTCTATCATTCTTCCATATCGTCTTATAGCCAACGTGTTTAAACTACCAGAAGTTCACAAAGCCTTGTCACGTAACTGGAAAAAAAATTGTGCCTATCTTGTCACGTTTTTAACTAGTCACAGAAGTATATCACCTACTGACTCATGCCCATTTGAGTTTTATAGTCATTCACTCCATCTGCCATCTCACGAATGGCATACAGTGGGACAATTGCGGCAGCAGCTCGTTGCATGTGTTGTAGAGCCTACATGTTTGTCCCACTGGCGTGATTCGTCTGAAATAATATGAATCGTAGGCATCCTAGGTGACATTACAATTAATTATATATTTTATATCTAAAAATGATGGACAGAGCTTACGCTCCCACATAAAGTGAACAAACCAACGCTAACACCTACGCCTCTACAACCGAATAATGACTCCGTTATGTAGCTAACGCGTGGTTATAAACGTTGCTCGAATCTAGAACATAAACGACCCATACACGCAATGACCTATTGATTCTAACATGGCGGTCCCCTGGAAGCAGCCTCTGCTTGGAAACTCGGCAGCATGACATCACGGCCGCTTCCCAACAGCGTTCGGCAATGACGAGGAGCCAAAGCTCAAGCTTTTGGCTACTGTTGATCACTTTTCTTTAAAGTACCGCGAATTATAAATACTTCTTCGGGTGGTCTCGTCTCCTTGTTGCCATCAATCTACTCACTCGACTTTTTTTTTTTTTTACATCCTTTCCCGTCCCGTGAGGGCTTCCAGATTTTGGAACGACCATACTTTGGTGCGGGCCGTGGGGACGACCTGACCACGTGTCCGGACACAGGAGGTCGCGCTGGGATTTATCTATCAACTTGAGCGATGACTCTGCTGAGCTGCCAGATGATAGCGCTTGGTCTCGACAGCGCGGGCCCGGTCGTGTGGAAAGAC
The DNA here is from genome assembly GCA_037355805.1 of Ixodes ricinus. Taxonomy (NCBI): domain Eukaryota; kingdom Metazoa; phylum Arthropoda; class Arachnida; order Ixodida; family Ixodidae; genus Ixodes; species Ixodes ricinus. The sequence continues at coordinate 9,395 of JAZHYW010045757.1, forward strand.
TTCCCCGAGTGCCTCGCTATATTTATGTGCGCGCATGACGCAGATGGTCTCCTTCGCGAATTCCGTTTTGCTGGGCATAAAACTAAAAGAATCAGTTTTTTTCGTGATGTAGTCGAATTGACACAGCCTCTTGATCTATCGAAAGTGAATCGAAATCGAGGAATTTGGTCGCCGAAGTTTCCTTGCTGCATCCTGTTCCCTATATCGTAATGAAAACTACATCAAACGTGCGCTGTGTGGTGGTAATTTTCTTCGTAACTGAGCTGATAAGTAGCCGCACGCATGAACGGCGTTCATAAAGTTAACATAATTTGTCGTAAATGTTTCTTCGTAGCAAGCCCGTTTAAAACTTTCTCGTTTAGTTCAGACGTGGCCACGGGGCAGGCTCAAAAACAAATTGTAAAATTGTCAATCCAGTCTCGGGTTCCAGCCATTACCAATTCGTAGGTTAGGAGAATTCATCCCCGATTTAGTTGTAGCCTTTTCCTCATAGATGGCACTGAAATTTTCCGGAACAAACGAGCTCCATGCCTCGCAGCTGCGCATGCAGGTCGGGCGCTCGGGCAAGCACGGCCCACGGACTGTTCACCCCCGATCTAGGCGAGCTCGATCTTGATCGCCCGGCGTCCGCCACCACCGCCAGGGGCCAACGGCCGGCGCGGAGCACGAGCAGTATAGTAAAAAAATGGCTCCGATTTCCGACTGGTTTCAAAGTTGGAACCATATTCGAACCATTCAAACGCCTTTTTTAAACATCCCATTTGCTGATGCTGTTGTGCGTTGGTTTGCACTCGAGCTTTTCAGCGTTTGCAAGTGCGTGATTCATGTGCAGATGAAGTCGCTCACGCAACTGACGTCTTGACATCATGTATTGGCTTTGGCGGCGTTCATCACACGTTTGTCGCAGGGAACTTGGTTTCCTACAAATACGCGGCGGCGTGCTGCGAAAGTCACGTGCCGATTATTCGAAGGTCGGAACCACTGCACAATGGCGGAACAACTGCATCGAGGAACGTGCAAGTCATTCCATACGATAGCAAACGTCGGAGCGCGGCCAACACTACGAGCCAACAAACCAATTAAACAGCGTCGAAAGTGCAACGTCACTGCACTCATCACCTTTTTCTGTGGGTGTGTTCTTTCCAGTGTTCTATGACGTTGAGGTTTTAGCCCGCCGTTGTGCAGGGATTCCACAGCTGCCAACAAAGGGCAGTATTTCGAAAGGGTCTATAGATTTTTGGCGCGCAAATTTTGCTGTTAATCTTTGCTCCACTCAGTTTAGCCTTTAGGTGCGAGCCTGTAACGACTAGCGTAAGATTATGCACGAGTCACGGTCGAAGGTAGAAAAAAGTTTCTGACCGTGGTGCCATTTTCCGCGCTTGTACGTACGGCGCGTGCTTTGCTCGCTTTAGGAATAGACGAACACGTGCGTGCTGAGCTCTGAAGGCTCTGAAGATCGCATGCTGAGCAGTGCGATATTCACAGTCCAGCATCTTGTAAACAAAGAGCTTCTCACCGGTGCGATCCTCAGCGTTCGTGAGTATGGCCGGTGCTTTGCTCACTTTCCGAAATGATGAAAAATCGCAGCAGTTTGGACTGTCATCTTGTAAACATAAAAACGGTTTATGAACATCTTTTAGCATCTGCTCATCAGCGCTAATAAAGCGTGAAAAAGACAGTTCATTACATGTAGCGTTTCGTCAAAACGCTAACAACAACTTCATTTTTTTTGGCGTTTATTGTTTGCGTGTTACATGAGCGAGCTGTTGAGGCGCGGGGCATTCCTGAAGAAGTGAAGAGCGTGCGTGTACAGCTTTGAGCGGACCTCAAACCTGGGCGACTGCATGGGCACCTATAGCATTGGCGTCATAGCGAGGGAAAGTTGTGCACCAGTCGCTTGGCACATTTGTGCCAAGCGAATGATGCATGGCACACGCCGTTGCTTGACACTGGACGCAAGCGAGCTAGGTTTTGCCGAATAAGTTGCAAGATTTTCTTGCCGTCTAAGATAATCAAAACCTGTGGATTCTAATTTTTACGAGGGGCGTTCATAAAGTTCGTATCATTGTCACGAAAAAATAGAGATTCAGCAATCAAACTCAAGTAGGAGTTGAGACTTTCTCTACATGTTCACCACCAAACGTTACCAACTTTCGCCAGCGATGGGCCACATGCCGGAGGCCATTGTTTAAGAACTCCTCGCATTGAGTGTTCAGGAATCGCTCCATTTCAGCAATCACTTGGTCGTCGTCCTTGAATTGCTTTCCTCTTAATTTGCTACACTGGAAGCACCTGCGTCATTTAACCACAGTTTCATAAACTTGGGAGTTGTCCCAGAACAACGCTCCTGAATTGGAATGAACATCCTTGGCATTGCTTCCTTTCAAATGCTAAAAAAAACGGATCACTGCATGTGCTTGACACAGACGGGTGGTGACATTTTGGTTTCGACTCCTAGTGGCATTCCGCGCTACTATAGCACGCAATGTGTACACTGTGCGAAAACTAGAGGAACAAGCGCTCATGTTATGCCTGTTTTGTTCCACTTTTTTAAATGTTTTGTGCCGATAATACGAACTTTATGAACGCCCCTCGTATGTTATTACAATGAGATTGAGAGCAGACACAAATAGCACACGAGCGCAGCATCAACGTTAGGCTGGAAGTCGTGTCCCGTCAACGCATCGAAAGATGCTCCGTGTCGGGCTGGGGCCCAATTAGTGAGTGGGTGCCATTCGAGTGTGATGACGTACCGTTGGAGAAGACGAAGCTGTTCACAGGCTTGTCTGAAACGATGAGACGACGCGTCTATGACGTAGTGATGCCGTGACAACGCGCAATGCCTCAACACCGCGCACCTCCTTTCACTTTCAAGACCGATGCAGCGAGCAACGGCAGCAGAGTGACCCAGGGCCGGTTTTCTCACCTTGCGGCCGCGGCTGCGGCTGCGGCCAAGAGGGATTTTTATGTCACGTGACCATCTTCATGGGGACAACGAAGTACCTAGCGTCCCGGCCTAATGGCGGAGAAATCCGTATCGCTTCAAGCACAAAAGCCTAATTTCGCTCGCAGAAACTGTCTGCAGGGACTCTCAACTGGAGTCCAATTGACCGCCCCTTTATACTGGAGAAGCGGCAGGTAAAGTTACGGCCAGGGAGGGTAAATATGAGGCAAAATAAAGAAAAAACCACGCGAGATAAAAGCGGTGGCAGTATATTTATATACCTTCGCCAGCGCCGGCGGCTCGCGCCTCCTCTTGTGGTCGAGAGGTTAGAGTGCCGGCACTTGGCGTCGCGGCGTGAAAGTCCCGGGTTCAAATCGCGCCAGAAACTCTCTTTTTTCTGCTTGTATTTGACTGCATTCTCACTAAGAATGTACACAAGGCCGTATGAGCTTTATAAAATTATTGGGCGGGTACTTCTGACTCACCAGTTTGTCGTTCTTGACCTCGGAAGAGCGCATACATGTCTCTGGCTTTCTTTACCAACTTCCGCCATGCCTCCTGCGGCTGCCGTGCACTCCGCGGAAAGCTTATGTCGTTGACAATATCTTCCCATGCCTGTCTCTTCGTTCGCCAGGTAACTGTGCTGCTGAATTTCTCTAGAATTTGTTCTTTTCGTTCTCCAATTGCTCTAATTAATTCCATTTGTTGATCCAAAGTCATTTTAGGTGTTTGCGTTCGAGAGATGGTTTGCGATGTCGACGCCTGACTCATTTTTGCATTCGGTTGTGATCGTCTGCTATCCACACTAAAATTCAACACGTAATGTGTTAATATTACAAAACGATTGCCACAGCGAGATGTAAAGAGTAAAAATATAACTTTTATCACATTCCATGCAAGTAAAAGTATAATATCTTTTATTTCGGTTTTACGACTTTCTCAGACGTTTGACTTGTTGCCTTGCCTGTAGGATTTCGCTCAATCAATGCATCCACGGCTGCTATTTTTTTCGTGTGTGTTTATTTCGTAGAATCTTTTTTTTTAATTGACACGACTGCAGTGTGTATTAGTACTAAATAGGCGCCTCCTGTTATTGAAAAGAGTCGTAGCAAGAGCGTTGTATATTTAAAAACACATAAAATAGTAGTTGCTGGGAGAGGATGCTTGTTTCGGCCCCGTTTGTGTGAAAGTCATAAAGATGCTGTAATCTTGGTGTCCTTTTAATGAACATTATGAAACGTTCGTATTTGCGCGTTAACTTAGCTTGATCTTGGTTTCCTTTTAATGAACATTATGAAACGATTGTAGAAGCGCGTTAACTTGGCTTACCGTAACCATTTTTTTCCCGGTTTCTCAGCCGAACAAGTGGGGCAAACAGTAAAAATTGTGTAAGGCGCAGTAGTCCTAGTGGATGATTAGTAAAAAACGATCACACTTAAAAAACAAAACACACTCACAGAATAAAAAAAAAGTTTCCGCCGAGATTTGAACTCTGAACTTTCACGCCGCGACGGCAAGTCCCGGCGCTCAAACCGCTCGACTGCTGCAGACGCTGTTCAGACCGGCGCTGGCACAGATATATAAATACACAACAACAGCTTTCGTTTTGCGTGAGTTTTTCTTTATTTTGGCTTATATTTACCTTCCCTGGCCGTAACTTTACCTGCCGCTCCTAAAGTATGATGGGGCGGTTAATTGGACTTCAGTTGAAAGCCTCTGCAGTCAGTTTCTGCGAGCGAAATTAGACTTTTGTACTCGAAGCGGCACGGACTTCTCTGCCATTAGGGCAAGGACGCTAGGTACTTCCTTGTCCCCATGGAGCTGGTCACGTGACATAAAAATCCCTCTTGGCCGCAGCCGCAGCCGCGGCCGCAAGGTGAGCAAACCGGCCCAGGGCTCCAATCCAGCTTGCTTTCTATGTCATTTCAAAAAGCGAATCGTGCACGTGTAGAGATTTAAGCCGCACTCAAGCTGCGCGAGGGCACAGACGTATTGACTTCATAGCCGCAGAAAATGGTCTGAAGCAAACGGCGTGCGGCACGTGCCATTTGCTTGACACCGGATGCGGCCGAGATCGGCTTTGCCCAACGGCTTTGCTGGAGAGCTGCGAGATTTCATTGGCGTCTAGAGAATGGCTTTGAGACGATGCACGTAGGACGTAGTGATGCCATGGCAACAATGACTGCCTTGTTAGCGCTGCCGCGCGCCTGCCTTTCACTTTCAGGAGTATATGACCGCGGCCGATGACGCGAGCTATTCCAGAATAACTATAACAACCACTTCAGCACCACGTGACCTAGAGATCCGGGAATCGTAAGGCAAACCTGGACAGTCGCATCCCTTGAGTCCTGAATTGACTCTGATGGCTTGCAACGCCCGCATGATGCATCTCTCGGCAACTGTGCATGATCGCAACCATTACGCATGCCTTTCGTTTTGTTTCCTCTTGTCCCTATTACTTCACCTCATCATTGACATAGCAGGTCAGGTTATTGCCATTTTGAATTCTACTTGGTCCTTCTTCCCAGCATTGGCCTTTGTGACGAGGCTCGTCAACTCCTGTTTCAGTGGCTTGGTATCTCGGTAAGACTAAAGTCACTGGATATGGGAAAATAGCGCCATTAACTTCTTACCTGCTTAACGGACAAAAAAATACCAACGTACAGACGGCAAAAACTCTCAATGTGATTGGCTCATCGCTGTCTGTTGCCATGGTAATCGTCCTTATGGACCCTTTCACAAGCTTCGAAGCTTCAAAGGGTCGTTATAACCAGTCGCACCAAGATCTTTATGGAGCATCATCGTACTGAAAGCGTTCCTCGGCCAATATGAGCGTCTTTGGAACTGTGCATGCAATAAACTTATCACTCATGCTTATTTCCTCAAATCTCTTACAGTTATGCTGCTCTTCTTGCATGTTTCAAGACAGCAAAATTATTTTTTCAATGACCCCAGGCACCGACGCCGCCTGTGATGGCTGTAGGAAGATGTACGGCATCGCACGTGGCGTCGGTGCTTGGTGGCATTGAAAAATAATTTTACTGTCTTGAAACACGCAAGAAGAGCAGCATAACTGTAAGAGATTTGAGGAAATAAGCATGAGTGATAAGTTTATTGCATGCACAGTGCCAAAGACGCTCATATTGGCCGAGGAACGCTTTCAGCACGATGATACTCATAGCGATTTTGGTGCGACTGGTTATAACGACCCTTTCGAAGCTTCGCTTTTGAAAGGGTCCAAAATGGCAATCACCATGGCAACCGACAGCGATGAGCCAATCACCTTGAGAGGTTGTGTCGTGTGTATATTGGTATCTGTTTGTGCCCGGCTAGCAGGTGGGAAGGCAATGGCGCTACTTTCCCAGATCCACTGACTTTAGGTAAGACAAGAGAAGTCAGCAATCATCATCATCATTTATTTTCCTTGAGGGCCCCAGGGGCATTATACAAGGGAGTGAACACAATAAAAACATCAACAAAAATAGTTAATAAAAAACACACTGTAAGCTATACTTGTATTTCAGAAAGAAAGAGGTTAACGGCTGCAGCAAACTTGTTAGTGTCAGTCATGTTTACAATGAGGTCAGGTAATGAGTTCCAATCGTCAATAGCTGATGGTAGAGTCGACATTTTATAAGAGACAGATGACGAAGTAATTGAGCGCAGTTTACATGAGTGGTCAAAACGAGGGAAAATACGGTAGGGAGGTGATAGTAGAGAATCTTTTAGATGGTTGTTGTGGTAAAAGATTTTGTGAAGAAGAGTGAGACGTGACACCCTTCGACGGAAAGAAAGTAAGTCAAGGTTAGCTGATTTGCGTAATCCTGATATGCTAGTGTATGGGGAGTAGTCAGAGTAAATAAAACGAAGACCTCTGTTTTGAACGGATTCAAGGTTGTTAGTTAGATATGATTGCCATGGTGACCATATGGATGAAGCAAATTCAAGTTTAGATCTGACCAAGGTTGTATAAGCTAGTAGTTTTACTGAAGGTGTAGCTAGTCTAAGGTTACGGCGAAGAAATCCGAGAGTACGGTTAGCATCGGCAGTGACAGCATTTATGTGAGTAGTCCATGACAGATCAGAGGTCAGGTGAACGCCTAGGTATTTATATGAGGAACAGGTAGCTACTGGGATAGTGGAAAGGTGATAAGAAAAGGATGAAGCATGTGAACTGCGGGTGAATGATAGAGATTTACATTTATTAAAGTTTAAAGTCATTTGCCATTTGTGGCACCACTGAGTTATAAGTGCGAGGTCATTCTGCAAAATTTGATTATCGTGGTTTGAATTAATAGGTCTATAAATTACACAGTCGTCGGCGAACAGACGTATTGAAGAGGAGATGTTGAGGTAGAGATCATTAATGTATATTAAAAATAGAAGGGGGCCAAGAACAGTTCCCTGGGGGACGCCGGAGGTTACAGTGCAGGTGGTAGATTTGGTGTTGTTAATAGATGAGTACTGGGTGCGATTTGTGAGGAATTCGGAGATCCATTTGACGACTGAGGGATGGATATTAATATTTCTAAGTTTCAGTAAGAGACGTTGATGAGGGACCCTGTCAAATGCCTTGGAGAAATCAATAAATATGGCGTCAGTTTGCTTATTAGAATCAAAGTTTGAGTAAACGTCAGTAAGAAAAGCTGTTAGTTGCGTTTCGCATGAGTATGACTTGCGAAAGCCGTGCTGATGCTCGAAAAGAAGGTTGTGGGAGTCTAGAAAATTTATTATGTTAGAATAGAGTATATGCTCTAAGAGTTTAGACGACACACTGGTGAGCGAGATGGGGCGATAGTTGTTGATTAGTTGGCGATCACCTGCTTTGTGAACGGGGATGACGTTAGCGATTTTCCAATCGCATGGAATTTCAGAAAGTTGAAGAGACTGCGAGAAAATGTCGCAGAGGAAAGTTGCAGAGACGTGTTTAGTATTTATTAATATTTTCGAGTTTATTTGGTCGTCGCCAGAGCTAGAAGACACCTTCAGCTGATCAATGGCCTTTAGTACACCAGAGTGGTCGATCATGATAGGATTCATAGGAGGATGAAGGGGTTGGCACAAGTTGGGCATACTTGACAAGTCTTCATTGGTAAAGATTGAGCTAAAAAAGTTGTTAGTTTCAAGAGCACTAAGTTCGTCAGAAAGTGGAAGGCCGTACTCGTCAACGAATTGTAATGGAAGAGAGAGTGCTGGGTTAATTACTTTCCAAAACTTTTAGGTTTATTGGTTAAAATGGCAGCTTTAATTTGGCATCTGGCGCTCTAAAACGACTATGTAATAATTGAAAACGAGCGTGTTTGTGAATAGATACGAATATGTGAAAGGATAGAACATCGAGGACGGGGGCGGAAACAGTATTTTTTTCATTGAACAACAACATAGAATGGTCATTTTATACTCAATAAAAGAAGTCCTGTTTCCGTCCCCGTCCTCGATGTTTTATCGTTTCATATATTCGTTTCGCGCCTATCTACTCAAGGCTCTGTTTCACCACAAGTGCAAGCGAAGCCGAAGGCACGAGCGCAGCGGTTTCATGGCCTGCAGTGACGTCACACCAGCTGTCATTGTGGTGGCCTTGGTATCTTTTGCAGCGTAAACTGTGCACTGTCTCTTTTTATTGCAAAGAGTAAGTAAAATGCACACCGGCATGGTGCAAGGACGTTACGTGCAAGCCATGCATGTAGCGCTAACTCAGCCGAACTCGCGTCTTCTTGCCTTTCGAGCTACGCGACGCCGTAGAATAAAAGAGCTGAGCTGGATGACCACAGTCATAGTTGTCACGGGATCATTATCAATGCCCGCCTTAGCTCACACACGTGCCGAAAGTGATAAACACGGCATTTCTAGACAGATGGATAATTAAAGTTAATATGACCCGAGCTCTGACGTTAATATACGCCACAGCGCATTTTGTGTGTGTGTTTTTTTTTCTTTCAAACTTAAGACGGGCCAGAAATTGACCGAGATGTGAAGCGGCCAATAGAAGCACGGGAAACAGGACCCGCGCTGTGAGCTAATGTCCCTAAAAAAAACAAAAAAAAACCGCTTGGTGTTTTTTTACAAGAACCGACAACCACTATGGGAAATGAGCACGCCGGCGGCGTCGCCTCTGTCGTAGAGAGCCTAGGTTGTAGAGAGGGTCCAACTGAAACCATGGGGAGCGCTTGCAGTTTAATGGCGGACACCTCCATCGGAGATTGGTCGCAAGTGCGCATGCGCTGAGTTATTGCCTGGCTAGGAGGAAAGCAGGCGGAAATGTGGAGACGCTCGTGGACGACCAACGCGTTTGTCACCACCTGTAGCCAGTATGGCAAACACGGCCCAAAAACCACGTGACCTCGATCGCGCAGTTAGAACGTCTTTGTAGTATAGGCTCTCTAATTGTTCGCTGCCACCTATCGGTTGTCGCCGGCTACTCGTCGGAAAGCAGTGGTGACGAATTGCGCGGGCCTAGTGTCGTTCCCCTCCTTTCCTTTGGCACTTATCTTTCACTATCTTTCACTTCATATCCCTACTAATACACTAACAATGCATTATGGCCTTCGTTGCCGCTGCGCCATTAAAACCTTAATCTTACACTAACAGTGCCCGGCAGAACCCCACATCTTCCGTCATTATAACGACGGGATTTAAGGGTCTTGCGAATTCCGCAAGCTTTTTCGTGGCGCAAAACTTGAGCGAACGTAATCTGAGTGCAACGGCTAGGAAGGGACCTACCGATGAAACTGATCTGTTTGCCGCTAGGGGCGCCGTGGTCGGGGCTTGAGTTATCTCTGCGGTACGTGGTATACGTGAGAAACGGATACCACGAGACTACGGGGAGAACCGCACCGCAGTGGGTCCGCCCACAGCCGCTCATTTCACTGCTGCGCCGCCATTTGCTTTCAAATGTCGCACGAGGCACGGGCTCGTGCATTGGCGTATTCGATGATTTGACGCCGCTTGCAAGACAGACAGTCATGACAAGGGGCTTCATTGAAGGCGTGTGACTCTTCGGTGGGACCTAGGGGCTCCCGGAGCGCGAGGTTACGTGGCACGTTCTTATCGATTCGTTGCATAGGTCGTGGCATCGGCCGCGGTCACTCTAAAATTGTAAGTGAAAGCTCGTCGTGTGGCAGCTAGATAGAATACGTTGCCATGGCATCACTACGTCATACATGCGTCGCCTGTAATTGGTCCTATTTTTTGTGTGGTGCAGCAGACAGAAATCTCACAAAGACGTTGAAGACACCAGGCAAGCGGTTGTACTACACTGGCTAAATGGATCATCTCCGGCTGAGAGAAGTCCCTCGTTGAAGGCAGACTAACTTCAAGGCTGTATAAACTATACCCACAACCCTTGTTTTTTTCTTCACACCGACTACTCTCCGGCTAAATGGCAAAACCGAGCTCGGCGGTGTCAAGCAAAGAACTCATGCAGCGAGTCACCGTACGTGCAAGCTCGGGAGAACAGCAACAACCACAAATTCTTTGGCTTGAGGTATTTGGTACTGGTGTTGCCATCTCGTTGAACACATTAAAAATAAATCTAGCGAAAACTGCCCTGTCAAATTTATTTACACAAATACGCAAATACCAAGACATGTAGGCTTCCTGTCATTATCTTAAAATTAAGATAGGAGAAACCTCTAGTACGCACTACCATTCGTCCTGTCACTTTGCACTTGTCACCTGTCACAATTCCCTCAAAATGCGCTCAAAACAGTCCAAATGGTCATATTTCTGGATTTTATTACAAACTCCAGCGCTTTCAAAGGAAAATCGAAGGGTCGTACTACCTTTATTACATCTTCATAATGAGCCCCCAAAAATAGTCAATACTCTGGTGCATTCCTGAAACGCAGGTTTGTGTAGTAGTATCATCAAGCACATAACCGTTTGGTCCGCGGGGCTTTCATGATCTGCTTGGTATCCAGGATTGGAGAACGAAACAACAAAAGCGCATTTTCGAGCGTAGACATTGCGCCGTGCGTTCATATCTGGCCTTCGTCCGCGATGTCGGTTTATATCAAGCCAGTCTTGTCGAAGCCAGCCCGAGCGGCAGCCGGCAGCGCTGTTTCGAAGCCTCCTTGCCAACCTTGCGGCGGCCCGACGGCAGCCTGCGCAGCAACTGGCCCAGCGCCGCAGCATGGACAAGCGACTGGGAATTGTCAACCTGCGAAACGCGTATATTTCACCGTCCGGGCCACACGCTCTCGGGGCTGGCGGGCGCAGCCGAGCCGCGGCGGGCCCGCAGCGCGGTCTCCCCGACGCGGGCGACCGGAGCGGTGCCGATAAAGAACCCCGGGGACAAACCGGGTCTGGGCGGGGTCCCGGGCGCAGCCCTTGTTAGAGGGCGTCGCTGCGTCGGGACCCGAGCTCAGCAGAAGCGGAAACTTTAAACGCTCCCGGCAGGAGCCAAGAAGCACGCCAAGTACGGCCCTAAGTCGAGCGGTTCCCGTTGTGCGTGTCGGCGTCCTGGAGGGGCAGGAAGAAAGAGGCAGGGTGGGGACCAAATAAATTATAACCTACATCAAAACGACATCAACAGCTGGTGAAGGTATTGTTTTACTGATCACGTCTGCCGTCAACGTCCCGTGAGCGGCTGGCTGGCTGACTCGCCGTGCCCTGGCTGACCGGCTCGCCTGCTTGAACCCATTCTGGGCACGACCGATCGCGACTCGCCTGTCGTTTCGAACTGTCCCCTGGTTTTCGAGCTGTGCCATTTTATGATTTGCCGCATTTATTTATTGCTTTATCGATCAATTTATTGGTTCTGTACCGCCGCGCTGCGGTGCTCTCTCCCGCTCGCCGGCGCGCTTTGATCTGGCTCCCCGAGGAACCTTCTCTCGCTCGTTTGCTTTGGACCGTCGAAACGCTTAGTTTGGGTTTCGGGTGTTGAACCGAGTTTCTTCTTTTAGCTAACGAGATCGTGTATGGTCGCGCTTTGTCCCTCGGGCATGGAGACTCCGGTGAGGGCCCGTGTGAAGCTGGACGCTTTAGGTTTCATTCTTTGTTTTGTTTTTGGTTGCTTTTTTCCCCAACTTCCGGATACCGTTATCGCAGTAACAAAGTTGCGGTTTCGAAAACGGTGCCGGCGAAAGTGATAAGGTCCGTGTCTCGAAATGGCCCTTCGTTCTGTAAGATGGCAACTATTGCTTGATGATGTCACTGAGTTATTACGGTGTGCTTTGTATGTGCTGCCTGTATACTACGCGCGCCTCCGTGTGTGCGCCGCGTGCTTTGGCTTTTTCTTGTAGATTTGCGTCTCGTTTTTACTTGTATCAAATGTAATGCTTTTTTCTCTCTCTGTTTTCAATGCCAGATTTAAAGGGCCGGCAGTCGATGCCAGCCGCGCTTTTCCGAGGGAATATTTTTTTTTTTTTTACGACTGGGAGTCGTTTAAAAATGTTAACCCGATTAATTGCCACCCTTAATTGAATGATTAATTGAATAATCCGTTTCCTTCAATTATATGCATAATATTTCTAGATCGCCTAACTTAAATATATATATGTAAATATATATATATATATATATTTTTTTTTTGCCTTTGTTTAATATGTGATATACGGCTCAATGTGCAATTTTGATTCTGAATCAACCTCGATGTGTAGTTGAGAAAGTTCAAAAACATTCGCACTCACAGATTCTTACGTCACCTGCACGAGGCAAAGAGGTCCGTTGTTATTCTCCGGCAAGAGTGACCTCCGTTGATTGTTCACACTATGGTCTCTGCTGCGCTAAACGGACACTCGAACGGCGTTCAAGTGGCCAGGACACGTGTAACCTTCTGCACTGGTCTGGAGTTGCAAATCTCGCCCCAATAGTTCACTTTAGGTTACAATTTCACCTAACGTTTTCCCTTTATACAGGTGTAGCCGTCCACGTGTAGGTGGCGAAAGCGTTTAATTTTTGTTTGCTTCTGGGTGCGTCAAAATTTACCGATTAAATGGTTAAAATATAATCGCAATTAAGGTATTAATATATTAATTGGTAGGTTAAGATATGAACTAAAATAACCGATCAATTTCCCAGCATTAATTTTTATGGAAACAAAACTAGGTGCACACACCCTGTTCCCAAGTACGTAGGCACGCCTATCTACCAATGTTTCAACGAAGACTTTCAAAAATCGCTAAAAATAGGGTAATTGGGAGAAAAGAAGCTCCTTCCGGGAACACACTCCCAGCCACGATGGGCGTCAAAGATTGCAAAAATATACTAATTCGCTAAACAGTTAACTAAACTTTACTAATTCGCTTTTAATTAGTGAAAATAAGCATATGGTTTCAATTAAAAACTTTTTAAGCATCATCGAAAATCACAAAATCAACTGGTTTCAGAATGATATCAGGCAGGTACAACGTTTTACGGCATTCCGAGAAAAAAAAAAAGCTCAGTTTGGACGCGTTTCTCGGCTTCGGTTTCCTCTCGGTGCTCATCTTTGCGCCAGCGGTCCTGCCCCCATGTGGCCGAGGCACGAAGCTACCGCTACGCCTCGCTCGTAAGATGGAAGGAAGTATTGCGCACGTGCGTTGCGCGCCTCAGTCACTGGGGGGCAGGACCGCTGACACAAAAATTCCAAATAAAGCTTTTTTTTTTTGGAACGCCGTAAAATGTTGCATTTGCTTTATATATTTTTCAAGTGAGTTGATTTAGTGGTTTTTTGAGAATGCTCAGCAGGCTTCTCATTGGAACCATATGTTTAGCTTCACGATTTAAAAAATATTAGTAAATGTTAGTTAATTATTTAGCTAATTAGTATATTTTTGCAATCCCTGATGCCCGCCGTGGCTGGCAGTGTGTTCCTGGAAATAAACTATTTCTTTTTTTGTTTCTCAACCATCCTATGTTTAGAGTTTTGTTTTAATTCTTCGCTGAAACACACGGTATAGTGTGGCATTGGCTCCTAGCTAAAAATATGTCTCAAAATAAAGACGCAACTTTCATTTCCTCGGTGCTTGTTCGATTCGAACAATGAAAAAGCAATTACAAAAATGCACGTGTTTAGAATGCAGTATATATCTTGATTGCAATATAGTATATACCTTCAAAATATCATTACTGAAGTACAATTCAATTAATGTTTATACTAGTACACTATATTTAAATCGTATTAAATGCTTGTTGTACAACTGCCCAGCCCTGGTTTATATACAGCGTGTTTCAACAAAGCAAAAGGGGAACTTGAAAGCTAGAAATTATTCCCTTGTGATAACGCCATTGACCATCGCGGGCGTCAGATTACAAGTGTAAAGTTATTTATATTTAATTTGCAAATAAATGTTCTATCATTCACTAATTAGCTCTGGAAATATTCGTCTTAGCAGGCACATTCCAATTGGAGATGCGTTGCTCGTCGTCAGAATATGTCACTGTTGTTAGCATTATGTTGAACTCCAAGATCATTTCCTGGCCAGTGAACTTTTTTTTGGTTCGATCGAATGCACGGGTTGAAAGCACTCGATATTTTTTCACTATTGAAATAACGTTAAAATATTTACTAGCGGCAGAACAGCTATTTTCGCGGTTGTTTTGTTACATTTGCACAATGTATGCGAGGCCGCGACACGTGAAGAAGCCGCGTGTCTTTTAAACACGTTTCCAGCTTTCCCGAAGATCTTTGCAAATCATCCGCATATAATCTACTACACGCACCCCGACATCAGTGCCTCCTCGGGAACCATCAGCAAGAGCGACAGGCCAGAAGTATACGCATCGACTCTACTTTGTTTCACCGAAAGTCGGAGCTCAGCGGCGGCGTCATCGGAGCCTATGTGCCCGAATAAGCAGCCCCGAAAGTCCGACGTTGAGGCTTTAGTCAACTTCCGGTGGATGTGTCATCGCCGGCTAATCAAATAAAACGCAGAAAGTTCACCGTCACCTCACTCTTTTAGTCTGTCTGTACGTGTTTGCGTGTCGTGTTGCGTCCGAATGCGCATTTGCACGCGTTATAAAAATATGATGACCGGAGTTCTGATATTCCAAAACCAACTGCTTACCTATTCATTCCTTATAACCATAAATTTCGAGGCAAAAAAAAGAAAGACACACACACAAGCACGATTGCATTTGAGCTCTTTGCTCCGACTATTCTTGCTTTTTATTGGTTTCTTTGTTTCGTTTTTTGTTTATTGTGCGCCGTGCCTACGTGATTATATCACTTCAGCAATCTTCGTGTTTAATTACGTCTCAAGCAAAAACAAAGCAAAAGAAAGAAAAACGATCAAAGCTGTATATGTAAGCACCCGGAGTGGTATGATTTGTTTTCGCTCAAGTCGATCTCCTGGTTCGCAGAACCCCCGAGCCCCTGCACAGCTGCCAGATCTGCAACCTGACGGAGACGTCCTTGGGCGTGTCCTGCTGGACGGGTCACGGAGGAGCCCACGACGGCGCATCTCCATCCACGTCCCACTCGAGCGGAACGGCGAGCCTGAACACGACGTACGTGCTCGAACTGTACAGCAGCCAGCAGTCGTCCCAGGTGCTGAACGCAACCAGCGGCCTACCGGTCTTCAGCGTGCGCAACCTGCAGCCCCGTACGGAGTACTTCATCGTCTTGTACGGTGTCAACAGCCTCGGCCATAGCAACGCGGTCAAGCTCTACGCCAGCACCCTGACATCTGCCGAGGCACTGCTCGACACAGGTCAGTGCGTCCTTCTCAATCGCGTTTTGGGGCCATGCCGGGTTATTGTCGTCTACAGTCGCCTGAGTAAAGTGTAACGTGAAGAGAAAAACACAAGCGCGTGCTCAACGGAGCATTCTGCTGATGCGCCTCACCTCGCTAGAGCTTATGAGAGCGACCTTGAGATGGCATATGGTTGTTCCAGTTGGTCAGCCGCCGCACTGTTGTTCATATCTTCGATTACTGAACAATACGAACGATAACAGCTCAACCAGATTCCGCACCGTGCCAGTCAATCTCGAAGAAGTGCTGCCACGAACCGGGACAAGACAATGAAGTGTGGATGACCTTAGATCGCTTTGAAAAAATACACTTATTACAGCTTCGGAGCACGAGGTTTGTGAAGAAGTGTAGGCGCTTTAGCGCGCAGATGCTGAGAATGACTTTATAGTGCCGGCAACTCTATACTATGTGTTACGAAAGAAAAATAACGAAACTTGTATGTGAAACTTGCATTGGAGAGGTCACCGGGAAGGTGACCTCTCTAAACTTCTGAGATAGATACCACTGTTACCTTTACATGGGAGGACGATCCAAACATGTGCATTCATTCATATTATTTGCATACTAATTCACACATACGTACACCTAAACCGAAACATGCCTACTCATGAAGTATATGATACACGTTCCTCTAAAGTTTCTGGTCGGTTCGGCCTTCTTACCTTTCAGAGCATGACATTCGGACGAAAGACGGAACGCAAAAACAGGTTTAATACTTAAGTGGCAAATGAAAGAACGAGGTTAAGGAAAAGACTCAAATCAACAACTCTGGTAGGAGTAGTCCACGAGAACCATGCTTCTCGGTCCGTGTTGTCCTTTGTGGCCTCGGTGTCTCACGTCGACTGCGTCTTGTCCCGTCGACCGTTCCACCCCGACACCGCCCCTCGTGATCGCGTTGGCTTAACATCCTCCGTGGTCATCGGCGCGAAGCATGCTTTGCGCCGGTAGGCGTGCTCAGTCGCCCACTTTGTTGGTAGTGGTGACGGTGGCAGATGACGGTAACAATTGTTCCAAAACAACCGATGAACGTGCGTATGGTCATGACGCAACGCTCAGTTCGGTAAAGGCCCCCCCCCCCCCCCAAACCCCTTAAAAAAAGAACTATGTATTGAATCCTCCTCTTCATATACTAGTGTTGTTTCTTTTCTGATTTTTCTTTATTAGTCCTTTTTTGTCCCCTTTCTTTTCTACTGAGCAGGTGGATTGGTGCCCTGCAGAAACCTTTTTTATGTTGCAAGGTGATTGAGGGGCACTTACGCAATTATCTTCTTTTCCTTCCATAGCAAGTGCCTCCAACATCTCTCGTGCAGTCTGTTTCTTTGTGGTGTCCTAGGATGTGAACTTGCTCGAGGTTTACTTTGCATTTCCATGATTGACAATGGACAGCTAAGTGCCCCGGTGCCGTCAGGGATTTTGGGTTGGCTGCATGTTCTCGTGCTCGGTCATTTATACATCAACACGTTTGACCAATATAACAAAGCCCACATGTCAACGGTATGTTGTAAATGACTTCCTTTTACTCGGAACATTGTTTTGTGTCGGGTACCACATTGATATTTCTTATTTCTCTGCACCTGGTTGATCTTGCGGCACATTGACTAAGCCTTATGGGTTGCCGAGCACACAAATTCTACGTTTTGCCGTTTCGCGATCTTTTTTTTTTATGGTTACTTTAGATAATTGCGTGAGTTACCCTTCAATCACCTTGCAACATAAAGAAAAACTGTTTCTGCAGGGTACTAACCCACTTGGTCATCAGATATCAGAGGAAGGGGACAAAGAAATTAGCAATGAAGAAAAAGCAGAAGAAAAGAATACTAGTAGAAGAAGAGGAGGATTCAAAAAATAGTTGGTAGTCCAGCGGTCGGTTGTCTTTTCTCACCTCCTTCCTTCTCTTGTATGTTCAGCTGGTTCCACCTGAAATAAATAAATAACTAGCTCAGCTCATTCCAGTAGTAGGTCAGTAGTTGTCAAGGAAATCACTGATAGTCTGAGAGGGTTCTCTGCTGAAGTGCGGAAGACGGCCATGATTCCAGCACTTCTGAGAGCGTGAAAGGTCAACTGTCCACCACTTGAAACTACTGCTACGACCGCTTACGTCCCTTGAGAAAACGTCCACGCTAAAAAATAAAACGTTTCTGATTTTCGACCTCTAAACCACAGGTACGGTTTGTTACTGAAATCTTGTCTCACCAAGATACCGAGCCACTGAAGCTGGCGATGAGCCCACACAGGGCCTGGGTTGGTTACAAGACTTACGAAATTCCGGCCAAAGTACTTTGTTAGGTACTTTATGCACGAACATTTGTGTAGCCAAAGTAGTACCATGCGAAGCTCCTCTCCCTCTTTTTCCACTTTTCGCCGCAGTCCTACTTAGGGAAACCACCACCAAATGCTAAAGTTGAACACGGATTCCCTGTGTTTCTGGTATTATCTGCATTGCATTTTTGTGTGAATGGTCATCAGCTCTTTTTTAACAGCGTGACCAGTGTTGTGCCAAATACTCAACAAAAGTATTTAAGATAGGATACTAAGTACACTTTTGAAAATGTATTTAGAGTAGTATTCAAGTTGCTTTTAGTACGAACTATCTTGAGCAGAGTACAAATACTTTGAAAAAGTAATTGAATTACATTCGAAAATACTTGGCGAGTTGCAAGCTGATTATATTAGAATAAAAAAGTCGGAAAGGGGCGCTCTATTTGCTATGACTTCTCTGAAAATCACAATTTGCTGTTTTCTTTGTGACCTTCAATAAGCGCCTTAGCTGAGTTTACTCTGAAATAATTCGGGATATGCAATATAATGTGTGCCGAAATATTTTAGGAACAAACGGAACTCACGTATTGAAGACATGGCACCTGCCGTGATTTAGTTTGACCGCAGGCTCGGCTCATGACGCATTTCGCAATAAGTTCGCAATATGCCCCGCCGCAATACGGGTGACTTGACTTATAGTCCTGCATCGCATATCCACAACCGCCGAACTATACTCCATTTTACGATAACTTAACGAACTGTGGGTGCTGCGGCCCTAGTGACCGAATAAGAGCGTCGGAGCAAGGCATGTGGCAACACTCCATGGTCGAGGCCACGGAGGCCTCGTTACCGCCACACAGAAGAAAGACGAAGACTTGTTACTTTTCAAATATATTTAATTCTGATCAACCCTTTTCCGAGAACTACCGTGGCGTTTGAGCGATGCTTGAATGATCGCAGGCCTGTAATTGACCGCTTCCGCTTAAAACGTCACCCTGGCACTAACACCCAGACCTTGTGCCTATCTTAAATACTCTACTCAAGATACTGTATTTCAAATATTTTGGTAGTATTTCGGTATCTTGAAAATACATTTCATCTAGGGTATTTGCTACTCTAGACATATTTCCGTATCTTGGACTCAGTATCTCAAATACATTTTTCATATGTCGCTGGAACAATCTACGGAACTAGGGATCGTGAGACTCCAGGGCAAAGCTCAACCGATTGCAAACTTGGAGGCAAGCGACCAAACAGAGGACAGGAAACAAGGCATGAGCAAAACGCATTCTCCGAATGCCAAGAATGCCAACAAAAGACCAAATGGATAGCCCAAGTACGCCTGCCTTTATGTGTCCTACTGTCCGTTTTTTTAAGTTGTTTTTAAATGGCACGTTACCCTCAGAGCTAGCAAAGTGCTGTTGACGTCATCGGAATTTTACACCTTTTGTCTGAAGCTAGAGTGGTTTCGTCAGTGGAAGATTGTGACGCCAACGCTTAGTACGGTCACAATTAGGGCTGGGCGTCGATTAGAATTTTTAACCCGATTAATCGCCACCCTTTAATCGATTGATTAATCGATTAATCGGTTGCGTTGATTTTTATAATAAATATAATAAAAAGAATGCAACAACTCGTCTTGCTTTTGAAGACCTATTTTACTCTCTGTTACACAGCGCAAAGGACATTTGATACATGTAGATCAACGATTAAAAGACTCAGATATTTTTGCTCCAGCTCCAAAGACAAAGAAATTTGTCCACATTCTTCGACAGGAAGACAAGAAGTCAGGGCTTGGGCGATGCTTTCTTCTTTTTTCTGAGAAAGGGGCCTCGATGAGAAGTCGTTGATTGTTGTCTGCGTTTTGGCGGATGGTCCTTGCTCCAGCTACGTGGGTGCTTCGCTCGTAGGCGATACTGAAGCGAACTTACGCTTCCACTGTATGAAAACGGCTTTTTGCAGATGATGCTGTGGACTTCCTTCCAGTTAAAAACTTCACCGCTGGAGTTTAAACCCAAACTTTCCAGTGAGATTGCCTTTCATACTCGTGAACTCGTCCATTTTTAAGGGCCGAATACTGTAACAAGTTGTTTTTCTGCTTGTTTGTTTTGCCTGGGCAGAATGTGGAATAGATCCTTAAGACGTGAAGTTTCGCGGTCGCGCGGGAATCAGTTGCGGGCCCGGCTTGTTCGTCTGGCCTCGGCAGAACTGTTATGTATTTCCTCGAACACGTGACGCTTCGCGAGCGCGAGAATTGAACCTTGCTCATAGCACCTGGCTGGGAACGGAAAACCGCTCGGGACAGAACGACCGGATACACGCCACAGAGTAGTACTTCTATTGCTTCACTAAAAATAGTAAATAGTACTTCCATTGCTTCACTCAAAAAGCTCAATGCAGAGCATAAAATATTCGTGAGGCGCAATATCGCAATTCCATCCAGTGCCTCAGTTCAAATGGTGTTCAGCGTAGCAGTCGACATATTGAGTTAGAAATAACGCAAAATGTCTGACGAGACTTTCGAGAGACAGCTGTTTTCAAAATACTCAAGGTCAATAAATGGAACAGGTGGCAACAATAAGAGCTTGAATAACCTTCTTCCCTTTGTTTCTTAATCGGGGAAAATATTGTTGAAAGTAACGCCACAAAAGTAATGGATTACTCTTGGGGGTAACGGTCACTTACTTTTATGAGAGGGTAATTGTAATTGTAATAAATTACAATTTAGCCTTGAGTAATTGTAAATGTAATTCCTTACTATTTTTCAGTAACGTGTACAAGTCCGGCGCGAACCACTGATCTCTATGACTATTTGCTGGATCGCGTTTGCCCAGCTCCGCCTAAGCACAGGAATGTGGCCACGGTCGGCCATCTTTTTGGTTGAGTTATATTATTCTTAGCCATCATAGTAATATGGCGGACAGCGCTGTGGCGGCAGGCTGCCATAAAAATAGCCGTGGGTTTAGTACACTGTACCCTGGGTGATATTTCGTGTCTGAATGAAGTCGCTCGACGAAGCAGATTCTTGAAACTCATTGGATACGACATAGGAAGGTCGACTATGCCGTCATGTTGTGCGGCTCGCTGTTCAAATTGCGCCGATCGCGAAAAGACAAGAACTTACCTTCAGTAAGTATTCAATGTTGTGTGGCTATCTTGGCGCGCAGGGATACATTCGGTGCAAAATGTTTTTTTTGTTCCCAAGGTTTTTATGAATTCGTCCCGCGACCCTTTAGCTGTGGGTGGAAAATGTGTACCCGATCTAACGGGTGTCAGATTGCGCCACCATGCTACTATGGTGTGGCTAGAGATAATATTGCCAAACGCGTCGGTGAGCGAGCGCGTGCGTGGCCGAGTGGTTACCGCGCTTGACTGTCGCGCGGAAGGTGTAGGTTCGATATCAGTTAGCGGACTGTCCTTTATTTATTCTTTCAACTTTCCGTTCTCCTAAGTTCGAGAACATTCTCGTCTGATCGAGTTCCGAATGTTCTACGCACCGGAAGTTCTACGCCGAATGTTCCAGAAACCCACATGGGTACATATGGGACTCCACTTGGCGAGCGGAGCCAGTCTCGCCACAGCGTTCGATCCTGCTGCTACGCCGCCATCGATGCCCGCGATGCTCTAGTGCTATCTTCTGTTTCCTTTTTGTTTTGGGCACAAGTTCGCCCCATTAAACGTTTAGTTCCTTCAGTTATTCGCCGCCTCATCATTTGTCATTCGTGACAATATAACTCTACCAAAAAGATGGCCGAGCATGGCCGCATTCGCGGAGCGGGCAAGCGCGATCACCTAGCAAATAGTCATAGAGATCAATGGCGCGAACACTCCTCGGTCAAGGGAGCTAGATCCTGCTGGTTTTATTTAGCTGCAGATACCTAGGTTGGGCTTCGCCAAAACCCCTTGTGTACCTATTGTGGCTTAACTTTGGATCCCAAGCTCGTTCAAAAGCGTTTATTTTATCTCCTTTCGTTTGCTTACATTGTTTCATTCTCAGAATTCCCCAACCCAGCTTTCCGCCAGGTGGAGTCAGGGGTTGAAAGCGGTTTTGTGGACACTCTCTTGCGTTACTTGTGTTTCTCTCTTGACCTTCCTAATATCCTTTTGCCAGTTTGAAGGTACAGGCGTTCCTCCTTGGCCCTTGGCTGGGGAGACAAAATACTCGCTCTTGGTTGTTGATCAGCAACAGAGGCTGCCGTCCTCGAGTCGATGTTTCTCCTCCGCGTGCACGTTTGCCATTCACTCGCGTACTCATCATCAAGTCTGGCCCCTGATCAACTTCTAGTTCGGCTGTTAGGGCTACGCAATGTCGGACTATGTGTCAAGTCCGCCGAATCGCGTCAAGGGATATTACGAACTTATGGCGAAATCCGTCATGAACCGAGTCTACCGCCAAGTTAAAGCACGCCGGTTACCATGCTATACAATGCGTGAGTCCCCCTTGTTCCTAAAATCTTTCGGTACCCATGATGTTGTATATCCCGAATTCTTTCAAAGTGAGCTTCGATTGCAGCAGCTAAGTCGCTTCTTGAAAGTCATAAAGATCACAGCAGAATGTGATTTTGCAGCTTGCAACCTACTGGCCAGGTACCTTCAAATGTAGTTCAATTACCTTTCCAAAGTATTTGTACTCTACTCAAAATAGAACGTAGGAAAAGTAGCCTAAATACACCTCTAAATACATTTTCGAATGGGCATTTCGTATATTATATTAACTACTTTTGTTAAATTTTGCACCACACTGCTAGCGCTCGCCACAAATTCTCAGGTAAATTGAGCATAGGGTGTCTCATGAACTGTTCCCAAAGAGCTCGCTACTCTAGCGGACGACAATATTGCGGCGATGGACGTTCATCCTAAGTTGGTTGGTTTTCGCAGCAGATGGCTCTTGGCCAGCAGACGACAGCCGGTTCCTCCGAGCCTCGCATTTGGTGCAGTGACAAAAACGCTCCCTTGACGTGGTGTCACGTGCCTCGCTCCGACGCTCTTATTGGATCTCGGGGGCCGTAGCCTCCACAGTTGTCCAAGTTATCGTGAAACGGAGTTTAGGAGTTGATCGGGCAGCCAGACTTGTTGATGAGTACGCGAGTGAAAGACACGCGTGCACGTTCAGAAGAAACAACGACTCAAAAAAAGAGCGAGTACTTTGTTTCCTCCGTCAAAAGCGAGAAAATGCATCTGTACCTTCAAACTGTCAAAAAAAAAAAAAAGAGCGCTTAAGAGGGAAACACAGGAAACCCAGGACAGTGTCCGAAAAACCGTTTCTAAACCCATTCCCCTACCTCCTTCTGCACCAGTTCAAACCATTCTTGATGCATTGAGGTCGAGACGGTCAAGATTCCAAAGTCAGAATCCACTAGTTCATAAATGACTCCACCTGGCGGAAAACTGGTTTCGATGATATTGAGGATGAGACAATGCGCACATTCGGAAGGAGATGGAAGAAACGCTTTCGAGCGAGCTTCGGAGTAAAAGTTAAGTTAGAATAGGCACACAAGGAGATTTGGGGAAGCCCACTTTAGGTCACTGCAGCTCAATAAAGCCAGCAGGATCTAGCTTCTCTGGCCAAGGGAGTGCCTCTACTCGCATGAAAACGTGTTCGCGCATTTTCATACTGGAACACCCTGAAGCGGCGACTTCCGAAAATAGTTCATTGTGATCGTACCGAGCGTCGGCGTCACCATCCTCCGTCACCAGCGCTTTGCTAGCTCCAAGCGTGACGCGCCATTCAAAAACATCTTGGAAACAAAAACAAAGAAACGTGGACAAGAGGAAAAAATAAAGACGTTTACAATTTTCTGTAACGCCGAATTAGAGCGCAGCTCTTGAGAAGGAGGAGGAGAGTACGGAGGGGAGGCTGTGCCTCTCTTCCTTCTCCGCTAAATTTAGCGGGTAAAACTTCCCCTAACCCTCGTGACGTCACATCTGATGTCACGTGCGACGTCACACGTGTCATCACACGTTACGTCACCAGGGTAAATTTATCGGGAATATTTTTCCGCAAAATTTAGAGGAAAAATTTTTCGACTAAATTTAGCGGGAATATTGGCAATGTTAGATGCGTGTGACGTCACACGTCACGTGACGTCACACTTGACGTCATATGTCACGTGTTTTTGTAATGACGTCACACGTGACGTCACGAAGGTAACCCTCGTGAGGGTAACCCTCGTGACCTCCGCGAGGGTAACCCTCGTAACCCTCGCGAGGGTAACCCTCCTGACGTCACGTGTGACGTCATTATGGGAAACGTCCCATAATGCAACACGCGGTTACGCCGACGGTGACGGCGACGGCTTCGCCGCTCAAGCCGAAAATTGGCGCCTAAGAGGTGCGCCCTAAAAAGGACATATAGAGGCGAGCGGACTTGTGGCTATCCGTTTGGTCTTCTGTTGACATTTGGAGACTGTGTTTTGCTCGTGCTTTGTTTCCTGTTCTATGTTCGGTCGCTTGGCTCAAAGTTTGCAATCGGTTCAGCTTCACTCTGGTGTCTGACGATCCCTAGTTCCGTAAATCGTTCCGGCGAAATTTGTTTTTTTCACAGGTTAGAAAATGTATTTGAAATACTGAGTACAAGATAGCGAGAAATGTAATTAAGATAAAGTAGCAAATACTGTAGACGAAATGTACTTGCACGATACCAAAATACTACCGAAAGTATTCAAAATACAGTATCTTGAGTTAAGTATTTAAAATAGGCACTAGTCTGTGGGCACGTATGTACGTATTGACTCCTGGTTGATTGAAAACAATTAAGCAAATTCTGGTGCCTTCACTCCAGGATAGATAAATCAAACAAAATATTCCAGTGACAGTGAGTGTATTCTTCTTTATTCTTTCGGAAAGCATAGTAGATTTAAAACCGCCAACCTGTCTATAAAGCAACCGATGTAATTCGTAGGTTGCAACTTCAGCTGGAATGAGGCAATTTACCGGTATTACGTGCCCTTTCTTGGACTGGATCTGTCTGGATGGTGTTGCCCTTCCGCCACTTACGACTACTGTGATCTGAAAATGCGGTGAAAAAGGTAAAATCTACCTCACGAATAACGTAAGCCATTAACAAAGCCGGTAAATAGGGGGCATGAAATCGGGTACTCTAGGAGTATTTAAGCAACTGTACTACATATCCCGTCACGGCGCTACATCGGGTGAATATTGAGACGAATAAAGGCATGTTCACACATGCAGTGCAGAGCTAATCCAGTGCTAGCTAATTCAAAGCCGCAAACAGCGCTGACCTAGGCGTTGATGCAACACTGCTGATATTTGCAACATGTGGGAGCAAAAGCGTCACATGTTAGTATTTCTATAGTGGGATTAATTCCGAGTCAATAAGTAAGATTTCGTCGACGAAACAACAAGCAATGTCAGACTTCCGACTTCGACGGTGTTGATTTAAGAACGCGATTACTCCAAGCCTCCACCGTGTGTTTACACACACGCCATCAAACTTGTTGTTCGAAACTGACGACAACTAGCCAAGATCACAACTCGTGATGTCACGGCGAGTGAAATCCTGGTCATGACGTCAAGCATGGGAGTTTTAAGAGGGCGCCACCGAAACAACTCGGCGCTAATGAGTGGTTTTAGTGGCGGCGTCTCGTATTTCTTGCCTGAGGCCAAGGATGTGTCACAGTACTTACGATTCTGGTGGCTTATTCCCGGTTGTGATCAATCGGTTCGTTGGTGCGCGTAAAGGACACCGTTGAAGCATCAAGTTTGCCCCTAATAGCCATAAATCTTGCTCTTTATCAGGAATAAAGTTGTCTCACAGTTACGTATAGCAAAACGAAAATGAGACTCATGGCGCCTTTCACCGCTTCTATCGCCAGCATGGGATCTTTATGAAATTAATCTCGCTGCGGCGTACTGTCTCGTGGTACTGCAAGTTGTGAAAAGAAACCTTCATCGGTGAGAGCAGGAAATGCAGTGCTAAATCAACTCTGCGCTGCATGTGTCAACCGGCCTTAAAACAATAATTATGACACGCGCGAGGCTATGGGATGAAACGATACATGCATCCATTCGCTTGCCAACTATTTGCTAACGACAATTTACAGAAGGGGGATCAAATGTTTGGGCAAGCGATGCATTGCTTCACAAGATTTCGAGTGTACCATGCGATTCGAGCCGGAACTTGCAATGAACCGCTCGATGCACCCTTAATGATAGGCCACATATGCACAATGAGATATGCCATCGGGTACGTTGTTATACGTGGTGAATTTACTCTCCTCTTCCGGCACGCCGTACATAAAGTTTTTTCGAACGAGCCATAGAGGATACCGCTGTCCCTGCCGCGAGAACCAATTTGAACCTCTGCACGCCGTTTTACCCCGTCGTAAAATGCGCGGAGCACCAATTTAGCCAGAGAGCAGATGTACGCCTCATAAACCGGGCGCGCGACAAACGCGCGAACATTACGCAGCCCTCTCCGCTTCGAACAAACTTTGATTATCATCAACTTTAATTGAAATAAGTCGTTACGCGGCGCGGCTCCGACGCGCGGTCCGATGACGAAAACGCTGCATTTCACCAGCGTCCTTCTGTAAATAATTGCTCGGACTTCGGTTCTTAGTGTTTTGTTATTTCGTCGGTCCTTATCCTTTTTTTTCTAAGTTCCTTCGTTGCATTTTTTTTAAAGTTATTTGAATCGAAAGAAGCGAATCTGGCAAGCAATCGCTGACGCTAGATTTACCTTCGCTCTCTATGGTACGCTTGGTGAGAGTTGGGTTTTGTAAATTGATTTAACGTCGCTGCTTTTTTTCAGAGCCCGGTTGGTCCGTGCTGGGTTTGGGCGTCTACTCCACCATCCTGCTAATAGTTCTCGTCATTCTGTGCTTTGCCCTTCTGGTACTCGCTGTGGTTGTGAAGCGCTGGAGAAAGAAGCGCGCTCTAAGAGGTAAGTTATTTTTGTTGTTTTTCGTACTAGATTGCTTACCGTTTGAGTGCTACAAATTTCCGCTGTAGTACGCGCTTTGGTGTAAAGCGATTTTATTTCCTAAAAATCCGAGCCGAAATACCTAGTGTATTTTCACCCTTCTCACCAGTTTGTGTTGATTTCGGCGTACTTGTTTTATGCTGCTGTTTTACAGCGAAGCTGTATATTACTCGTTGGTCGGTTTTTTTGTTTTTTTGTGACCGTCGGCAGAACAGTAGTTGACAGAATCGACAGAAAACCATCGCGCCCGCCTTATCAGCGTTCGCGTGCGCCTTATCATTCGTCATGTGGTTTTGACATTTGTTTCAATAAGAAAACCACAAAACAAGTGTCGAAACCCCATGATAGGTGATAAGGCGCGCGCGAACAATGCGAAGCACGTAGCGCTCCCCGCATGCGTTTCTCGGTAAAGATTGCGGTTGCATAAGCTGCCGCGGCAACAGCAGCGTACGAAGTCTTTCATATATAAAAAAATGTTTTGGTACAGTACATTTAATTTTCTTTCGTCAATCAGTGCGTATAGACGTTTTCTGTATCCTGTCGTTCTCAGTCACGTGGGTTCCGTATCTGGTATGCGGGACGAAAAAATAATAAAATATTCCAACTTGGAATATGCGAGAAAATATAGGTGAGGCAAAACAAGAATGTGTGACAATCACGCATTTTTTGTAAACACTTTCCAGCGGCGTGGAGAGATCAAAACGATGTTTTACCGCATACCAGAAGTGACGACATTAAACATGGCTGCACTCTTGTGGAAAAAGTGTATAAACCTTTTTGCTGTTTACAAACATAACTGCCGCTTGCGTCCCAAGCGACTTCGGTCGCACCGTCTTTGCAGGCCCGTTGAGCTTGCTTATGCCACCAGTGCTAGAAAGCATAAATTCTACACGGACAACAAAGTTTGAGATTTAACGAGGGCCTTCGGCAGTAAAATATTACATCTTGGGAGAGGCAAGTTGGTTTACAAGAATACTTGAAACATTGTAACAGATCTCGCACTCCTTCGTTCTTTTGGCGTTCACCTAGAGAATTGGTGGTTAAAAGTTTCGTCTAGGGAAATTTCAAGCAGTGGTGTTAAAGTAGCTCTTGTTCGTTTTTGTTTTTTTTATAAGCTCTGGGACTTAAGCACCACCTGCTGGCGTTTGCCATAAAAAATGTCTATGGTGCAGTGGGCAATCGTTGCAGGTGATACCACAGCTTCGCTGTCCAACCACCTTCACGGCGTAAATTGGAGCCCCAACTTTTTCTTTTTTTCATTGAGATCCACGACGGTGTTACGATAAGTTGCCACGTGTATACACCAACGAATCATCGGTGCTCAGGGTTACCAGATTGGGCTATTAATAGCCAAATTGGGCTACCTAGTGATAGGTTTGGCGGCGAAATTTGGCGGTTGGCTATGTGGCTCTGTGCAGCTATTTTTGGGCTATGTCTAATTTTTGCACAATATCCGCGAAATTGTCCTATTTCCCTTTGTATACTGTAGGATGTCTCAAGAAACCCTGAAAAGCATCCTTCATGTGAAGTTTTTTTTTTTTTGTTAGTAAAGATTGTTGCAAAGAATGCTTCCTAATAATATTGTTTATGCATGAGACTGTCCAAATGTGTCCACATGAGCTTTTTGTTTTATTATTTGAAATGAAACTGTTTTCTGGATCTCTTAATACTATGATTTTGCATACTATTTCTCATCTAAACATAAACAAAAGCAGAGCTTTCACCTTCAGCTTGTAAGCGCAATATCGAAGTTTTGGCTACTTTTGGTCTATGCAAATATTTGGCTTTTGGCTACTTTTGGGCTACACTGACTAGCCATTTGGCTATATCAGCTAGGAGCTATCTGGCAACCCTGTGACGGTGCTATATTTTCGCAGTGCGAACTCAATTTTATTCTTGACCCTGTTTCACAAACAATTTCAAAGTGACACTCTTGGGAGGCACCTGCCGAAAACATCGAGATAATGGTGGCATCATCAGAGCCTCCAGGACGTGATTGATGACTTTATCGAGTGAGGGAAGGAGGGGGTGCAACAGTCTCGTCTTGCGTCCCATTTTATTCTTCTCCTGTTTATTTTTCTATTTTTCTTTTCTTTTATATTTTGACTTTCCCGGTGCAATTACGCGCGCTATTCTAGACTCAAGTCTGTCATCGCGCTGACGTTGTTTTTTTTTTTTCTTTCCTTCCTTTTTTGTGGATGTGTTTAGGTCGACAATTAACGTTGTGTATATATGCAAAATCGAAATAAAACGTTTTTTTTGTTTCAGAAAAGAAATCTGGAGATCACAAAAAAATGTAAGTCGTCTACGTGTCGCGCTAGACAAGAAAGCGGTAGACTGAGCTGACGCTTTATCATTCTGCGCAGAGGGCTGTCTTCTCTTAGATTGATGTGTTTCTTCGTAAGCGCCCATCTGATCTCTGATGCTATCATCCAGTCCGCATGCTGCTTACCATAAGGTTTTGTTGTGAGCTTCACTTTTTTTAGTTTATTTCTGGAAGCATGGAAGACCTTCCGTTCGCGAATTTTTGCTTTTCAAGTGCTTGACTGGCAAAGGTTATATACAAAGGGTGCAGCACTGCGCGGCTATTTACAGGTTTTTCGACGAACTTGGCCTTCTCGTATTTTTCAACACATTTATTCCGGTTCCTTTCAAAATATGCCGATTAAGCGTATTTTTTCATACGCCGACTCTCCAAGATGTTAATTCTTACTTTTAGTTTTGGGTTTGCCCTATTTTTATCAATCTGCGAGAGTGGAAAACAAGCTTCTCTGCCATTTGGGCTATATGATTTAACTTTTGAACAGTAACTAAGCCTATGACGCTGCCCGTTACTAGATACTAGTGCTACCCAGCGGGGTACTGAAAAGGATTGAGTGTTTAGTTCGAAATTTTAACTACCTATTACTTTGTCTACCTCCAACGTGCAGTGTACCCCAACCCCGTTCCTGCAACCACCATCTAAACGTTAACACAGGGCCACAAAACTACAAAGCGATTGCCGGAAACTCGAGAGTCGATCCGTCGCCGGACGACATGAACTGACTTCCTCTGATAGGGTGTTAATCAGAAAGCTGTAAAGGGGACCGTGTCCTGGGAGCGGAAATCATTCTAATAGTACCAAAGCAGCCAAAACTGTCTGATCCAGTGATGGCGTTAAGTTTTGGGCACTGTTCTTGAAATGTGGGTGAAACATGCACTCAGCCGGGTTTGAGTCTTCTTACTCGAAATCCGTACGACATTGCACACACCTTAAAGGGGCTGTGCAACAATTTTCAGACTTTGGCCAATTAACCGCGGAAATTAATCTGCGTCACCTATGGAACGAAAAACAGAAAACCGCATTTTCTTCCGAGCGCTAGTTCTTATTTAAAAAAAAGAAACAAATCGAAGGTCGCAGTGCCTCTCAACTCCCCACGCGACTTTCGAGTGACGTACTCTGGAGGTTCACGTGGTTTCCCCTTGGGCACTCTCTTTAGAAACCCTGCCGCTTCCTCCGCGATTGACGACTTAGAAAGGATTAGCCTCGTCGAAGGCCGCGGTGAGCGATGGACACAAAGGACGGTTCGTCACGGGGCTGACGGCGAGTGCTGCAGCGGAGGGGGACAGGGTTTGTTGACTTCCGCGTACCTCCAGAGACGTCATCATTTTAGTTCCCGTAGCCGCCACGGGCGCTGCAGATCGGCAAATAATTCGTTTTTTGCTTTGCGATTACGCAGCGGAATAGCAGTTTTTCGGGGAAAGGTGACGCGTTTTTGGTCACGTGGGCTTGCATGAACAATATAAAAAATGCAGTATGGCAATTCTTTCAACGTTAAAACCGTTGCACAGCCCCTTTAATTTAAAAAGTCTAGACCGACAGCAAACACGTACTAACTTTGAGAACAAGCAGTATAAACAAACTCTTTTATCTCTGGTGAGTAGATTCTCTCATTATAATTCCTTGTGTGTGTGTTTTTTGTGTATTTTTTTCCTTAGGTGTTTAGCCACAATTGACCGAGACCAAACAGTCAGAAAAGAAACGTTCGCTGGTAGTGACGACAACGTGGCTGTCTTGGACATGAAAAGTAAGCTACATATCCAAAAGCATTTCGAGTCTTTTGCTGTCATTTTTTGCTATAGCCGTTCAAGCAGTAAACACTGTATGGTACAGCGATCAAAGCTGATTTTCTCCTTGATATCCCCAGGCCTGCCTACAGCAGTCGGTCGTTCCTTTGTCGGCGGGTTGGAGGAGCAGCCCGAGTACGTACACGAAGTGGCGTTGGTCGGAGCGCGCTTGCCCTGCCACACGAGTGAGATCTACTACACGCTGCCTCAGCTTCATGGTCGCCACAACGGCATTCGCTTGCAGACCTTCTCCAGGGAGGTGATGTAGTGAGTGCTTCGTCGTGAGATCATCGTCCCCTTCCAGACCTTGAAGACAGTGGAGCACGGCAGCAGAAGCCAGCGCTGTCTTCGATACACGTCGTCCGCCCTTTCGATGAAGTGCGCGCGGACGAGACTGGCGCCGCAGACTCACGGTCGTTAACGTGGTTCGGGCACTTCTTCAGGCAAGACATTCTTGCTCCGGCGAGGTTGGGAAGAGTGCAGCGCCGAACGTATAAGGTAGTCGTTGACGTCCCGGTGAAGTCGCGCGTTCCTCGTGGCGCCGGCTGTACGTGTTGTAAAGAAGCGTTCTCTCGGATGAGTAACGCACGGTCTGGTGAAAGACCTGGTGGCGCGAGCCTTAAAGATGGACGAATTATTTCTCATTGTAGCCAACATTGGTTTCATTGTGATTGCTCGTTGTTACGAAGGAACCGAGTGTACGTATACAAACCCCGACGAGGAAAACGTCACGCTGTGTATCTATAGATGAACTGCTGTTTTATCTACTGCGAGAAGGGTGCACGCTTGACGTGGTTCCTATGTTTGTTGCCAAAGTGTTCCGGGGCCAAGGGAAAACCGAGGAACACGGAACTAATCTGTCTGTTGCCGCATTATAGCACCGACCACGCGAGTCATCCCCATATGTCCGTGTAGTATGCTCGTGTCGATTGCTCGGAACATCGGATTACGGAGCGTTTACATTACCAACATGAGTATTGTGTAGTGTACAGCAGTTACAAAGTTTGGTAGCTTTTGCATGCTACTGTCACCGTGCTGTTGAGTAACTTATTGATCGCCAAGCGTTTTCATTTGATTTCCGTCTTTTTTCTCAATGGTGCTGTTCCGTTCAAGAAGTGTCCCAGTGTATCACGGGTTTTCTAACGCGCGCCGCTTGCTCACACCTGTTACTTCTTTCTTTTCTTGCTGAACACGTTCGTGCGTTGTCGTTAGCATGAGGTGACCTATTAGCATAGCCCAGCAGATCTTTACAGGAAACGCTGTAGTCAGTTAACGAAAGAAGCTCTAGGCCTGAACTAATAGGGAGTGTTCACGTCACTAATCCGTCAAACTTATGGGACTCAGTCGTAGTCTCTTCACAAAGGCAAGCTTGAATGTGTAAAATGCATACTTATGCTGGCACTTGCTGAGCATAAAACTCAGCTAAAAACGAACAGAAAGCGTAACTTTCTTACTCAGATGGAAGACTCCCTGTCCGCAAATATGGACGTAACTTTCTCCAGCAGGCGTACACTTTCTCTAGTCTTTAATTTATGCATTTTCGTAGTGCTTATTCTTTTACTTCATATGGCTTCACCTGTATTTTGTGCTGGTCTGGTGCTAAGTTCTGAAAGTATCCTGCTTGTAAATAACGTATAAAATATAAGGGCTAGCTATTATCTAAAAGGGGAAGTAAGGTATGTGTGGTCTTCGCATTGTTATTTTACGAACTTGAGGAGTGCTTATAAGCAAGTCAATAAGCCCAAAATATTATTAGGCATTAAAACATCAGACTGAGCATGATAGTACATCCGTCTCGAAATGAGGAGGAATAAAAGGGATGGTAAAAAATACGCGAGCAAAAACTCATCTCGACAGATTGCCTCATTTCCTCCAAGAGGATTCATCAAATTATTATCGCGGAGTGCAAGAAGAAAAAAGAAAAAAAGGAGAAGCAAAACGCAATACTCGTTGATTGTTTTATCGCCATGAGTTTCGGCCGTTTGCAGCCAATTGGTGCTTACTTTTTCTTTTTTTTTTTCTGACCCCGCACGGGGACGACCAGTATCCCCGAAACCGCAGCGTGGACGTCAGCGCCGGAGGCATTGGCGAAGAAGGAAGGGTCGTCCCGTTTCCCATTTCCCCATCCGGAGGCATTTTGCGAAAGTTGGCCGCCCCACCCAGCAGGCACCCTTCCCTAACAATCATTCGCGCATCAAACGTTTCAAAATTCAAGGTCCATTTCCAAGAGCGAGTCTTGTTCTTCCCCTTCGAAGCGATACCGCCGGAAGAAGTCCCTCGCCATAAAAAAAAGGAAGGTGAAAAAATAAAAAGGTAAACTGCGCAAGTAAAGCCCGCCCAACAAAAAGAAACGGCAAGAGTCTATTTTTGTGCGCCGCGTCTATGTATATGGAAGTGGACTAATGGCGGGGTGTGGGGGCGGAAAAAGCTCGTGCTTTGCTGGCCGCCCTTTTTGTGTGCGTTGGTCCGCGCTCAGTTGCGCCAAAGTTCTTCCTTCCCGCATCGTGGTGCGGGAGCGTCGATCGCGGGCCCCCAGTGATATCGAACTGTTCCGGTAGGGAGTGTTCCTAACGACCCGCGCGACGGAGCATCGCGAAAAGATGGAGCGTAGCGCCATCTGCCGTGCTCCCGCGAGCAGATGGCGACCGACTTCGCTCGTCCATGTTGCTCCCCTTTGAATCCACCGGGTGCAGCGCCCGCCCGAGGGTTCGACTAGGGTAGCTTCATGTGCACCCATGGAGGCATTCGAGGTTCGGCGCGGCGGGCCGTGTCACTGGCCTTTTGGCTGCCGGATTGCTTCTCCGGGCATCGGCCCGTCCCTGGCGTTGCTTGCTCGCTGTCGCCACTCGGAGATCAGGCTGCGCTGCTCCGCTGAAATAGGTTCCAGTCTCACTCGCATCCCGTAGTCAGGTGAAGGTCGAGTGGCGTGTTTGGCTGTCTCCTGCGGGTCGTTGCTTCATCCGTTAATCCTTCGCCTTCTTGGAACATTTTTGCGCGCTCTTTCTTTTAGTTCGAGATATATTTATTTTTTTGCCCAGGTTCTAGCAGCAGCAAGAACGTTAACGGATCGTTAAGTCAGCCTGATCGATCGATTGATTGATTGAATGTACTCGTGTCAGTCAGCTCAATTAAGAGGAAGGTATTTCTAATGCTCGCCGTAATGGCCTGCTTCGCAAATGGCTGCTCCTTCTCTTTTCTTATGTGTGCAGTTCAAGATCTTCGCGTCGTGGATATTTATTTCTCCTCAATTCTAACCAGACGACTCTCTCAAATGTTTGGCTATCTTCTTGGGATAACGAGGCAACTGGAATACTCCCACCTCCTTTTTTTTCTTTTTTTTTTATAAAGTCTATTACAGGGTTACATTGGGAATGTGCATTCACTAGGGGGAACTACGCTCCCCATTCCGTCACCTGTGTCACATCCGAGAGATCAAATATTCATCCATTCATGCATTTAGCCGTAACCCAACGCATATACGTTTTAGATAAAAGCGAATCATTCAAAATCCATACATTAATACTTTTTTTTTTATGAAGATTGGGATTGAGTTTGATTCAGAGCCTGTGCTGAAAATTTACTGCGCGGTCAGTCGAAGACTGCTCGCATGTTAAAACGGCGTCGTTTTCGTTGCTCTCCTGCGTCACCGGTCACATCACCTAAACTATAGTCGGTGACTGGCTTAGAATTCAGTCAAAACTCCGTCTCGAGCACGCGCTCGGTGCCTCCTGTCTCGCTTGCACAGCTCGTGCGCCGAAGTGCCATCGAAGGCAGGAAGCTCGCGCTGCAGGCGGATCATCTCCTGCATTTTTAAAAGGAAACTAAAACACTTCTTGAAAAGAAAAAACGAAAAACGAGTTAGAGGTGAATTCTGGCGTATTTTGTACCGTGAATCTGAATATCACGTTAGTTTTCCCCGAAGATCTAACTAATCGCGATAAAACTCGAAAAACCTCCGACCAGTCGTGACGGCAAACTAGGATCTTCGGGCCGCAAAGCGCGTGTCGCTCGTGTGGGCAGCGCGTGCAACTGCAAGCTTGCCAGGTATATTTTCCCGCAATGACACCAGTCGTGACGTCTCTTTCTGGCGTTTTTTTGAAAATAGCAAGAGTGCGCGTGCATACCTTTGACAGGCGCTGATGACGCGCGAGAGCAGAGAGTCCAAAAAATCCTAGTGTGACGTCACGTCCTGTGAAGGGGGGGCTTCGGCGGTACCTTAAAAATTAATTTCTGCAGCCTCCGTGCGCCAAATTGAAAAATATTCTAGATATTCGTGATCCTGGAGACCGAATAAAAGCTTATTGAAGTGTGTGTTTTTTTTTTCTCTCAAATACAGAATTGCTTGAGTTTTCCTTTAGCCTGTCACCCACTGTAGACTGGGCCTGTGCGTTCTAATGATTACCTCACCAAACTACGATCAAACGCGGACGCGGCTTGGACAGGAGCAGCACGGAAACGTTTGATCGGGGCTCGCTTTCGATCAACGCGACGGCGCCATCTGCTCGCGTTTCACGGAGAGAGACCACGGATCACGAGTAGGCTTTGTCAATAGTCTAGGTGTTGTTGTGCCGGCAAAGAAGGCTAATAAACAAGAAGTCTAGTTGACCGTGTATAATATTTCATCACACAGTACAAGATGTAAACAGTCTCATCTGCGCTTCAAGTGACCTAACCGACGTCGCTCTTGAGAATGAGTGCGAAAAGCTGTATATACGATTTAGTTTCGGGCGAGTTCCCATGAATTTAAATATTATTTATTTGCGTTCGTCTGGTCATATCACGTTCCTATACTCCCTTTCACTAGAACTGCCGTCAAATGCACTGAGCTG
The DNA here is from genome assembly GCA_037355805.1 of Ixodes ricinus. NCBI lineage: Eukaryota > Metazoa > Arthropoda > Arachnida > Ixodida > Ixodidae > Ixodes > Ixodes ricinus. The sequence continues at coordinate 45,152 of JAZHYW010045757.1, forward strand.
GGAGCAAGCGCCACACTCTGAGCGGACTTGCTACGAAGCCGCTCGTGGAGTGAAAGCGTCGCTCGAGAGCAGCATGTTCTTGGAATGTCCTCCTGTATTCACCGAGGTTTGTTTGTAAACAAGCTCGCTACCACCCGCTATCGGCGGACCCCTGATCGGTTTTCCTCTTTTGTTTATTTTGTCTCGCATCCTCTTTGTTATTTGCACTACTTTCTACAATGCGTGCATGCTCTTACAAACGTATGACAGGTACTTCTCCGAAGGAAAATGTCCTTACCCAATCACTGCGTTGCTGAAGAACAAATTAAAACACCACCGGAAGTCTACTGGAGCACCAACTACTGCGGCGCCCTCGTGGTATCAACTCCCACCGAAGACGGTGAATAGGGTGATGCCATTTTTTCTCTAATACTCTATGCCGACAGCACGCGCTCACGGGGAGCGAACAAAGGAATCGTGGGAAACAAAACGTCGCCGTAGCACAGTCAACGCCAAGAGCGCGTGCCGGGAAACGATCTTTTACGCGCTCCAGAAAAGGATAAAAAAAGCGATGGGAACAAAATGGTCAGGTGTTATCACCAAGCAAAGCGCACATGAAGGCACCCTAGCATGTTCGTGCTTGTAGCATCGGCTCCGCTCGCACCTATGGTGAAACGGGGTATACGCTGCCGTACGCTCGTGATTAAAAAAAAAGAAAAAAAGTCCGTGGCGCTTCTCGTGGTCAAAATAGGAACTATTGGTATGTTAGTGGCGCTCCGTTTCCGCGGGCGAGCCAGCGTTTCCCAAGCTCCGTTATGTTGTCCACAGCATTGCGGGCAAAAAACTAACCTCTGATTTTTTTTGTTTCGTGTTACGACTTGCCTCAATGGCTGAATTAATAAAGTTGAGAAGCTATCTTTGTGAAATTAAAGCGATTCGCTGGCAAGCCGTATAGGAAGTGGAGCCGACGTAGCGTCGACGGCAGTGAATCGCAGTGGTTGCACGGTGTGACCCGCCATGTGAACTCCCTTCAGTCCTGTAGTTTTTAATTTTTACCTAGCCCTCACAATGTTGACTTGCCTGTAACTGGCACCGGCCACCGTTTTGGTGCAAGTTGCCAGTGGCAGTATGGTGAACGGAGATGCTAAAAGTCCTAAAGCGCCTATTTTGTGTGGAACGAAATGAGCCTCCCACACTGCTCAGATCATAAGTTTTTTCTAAATAAAAAACAAATAAGGGCAACCTGACGGCGTGACGGTTAACGTGACTTGACACTTCACATCAAAAAATATAAATTTATGAAATTTGTCTTGAAACTCCCAAAATATGTGAAGTGTGTACCTACGTTATTTTTCTGTAGGCTGTAAGACGTCTGCACTTTTTTCTTTATGAATAAATTGTAAACACACTATTTGCCTTTGTTCGGGTTTGTTCATGCTTCTGATTCGTTGCACAAATCATGAAGCATGAAGCAGAAATCAAGTAACTCGTTGATTGTATTTGGCTCGTCGACGACGGCCGCGGGGATTGTGTTACCCAGGCTCAGGGTGCAGGCTTTGACAAAATCGTCAGCTCGATCCAGCGTTGTGCTAATCATGGACGCTGATTTTCCGACTGCCATTCGCGCCCAGGTTAGGCAGTTTCTGTAGATCATTTCAGCCATCCCGCATTGCTCACAGCAACAAGATTCTGAACTCTGTAGACCCATCATCTTTGATGCGGAAGGCGCAGCGAAGGGGGGAAAAGGGTCGAAAACTCAACTACCTACTAGGCCGAGGCGGCGTAAAAACCTCTCTAGGTAAAACGGCACACTTAAAAAAAGAAAAAACATTGCAAACGGTCGTCTTAGAATCACCTGCACGAATCATTTCTCCACTACTTCGCCAATCGAATGTTTGCCGCGGCGTAAATGATCCCCTTTTCCACAAAAAACGGGTGATTGCCAGCAGAAAGCTGATTTCTTAGCCTGAAACGCTTTGCTTTAAAATATATTACAGTATCATTTATTTTGTTTAGTAGCAAGATCTTGCCGCATGGTCACTCCCGCACTCCCGTAAGCAGCCGCTTTCGCATGGAAACTTACCATTAGTTCTTAAACCAACCACAGGAGACGCTGATGGCGCGAGAGACGGTGGCGCCATAGCGGCATGCACGGAGCGTATTCACCGATGTTTGTTTGCAAACAAGCCCGCTGCTTCCAGCTATTGGCGGACCCCTGCGTGCCTCCAATTTTCCTGTTCTCTTTTTTTTTTCACAACCTTTTTTATTGTTTATTTGTATTACATTCTACAATGCGCGCAGGTTCTTACAAGTGTATTACAGGTATTTCTCCCAAGGAAAATCTTATCCAATCACTGTGCGTTGCTGTCGAACAAAGAAATACACTACCTGAAGTCTACTGGGGTACCAAATACTGTGGCGCCCTAGCGGTACCAACTCCCGCCGAATGCGGTGAATAGCAGAAAAGGAGTCCTCGCTGGTGCCTTATTTGTGCAGCTATAGGTGCAGCGTACTTGTGAGCGAAACTTTGGCAAACTTGCAATCGTACGTGCTTGTCCACACAGTCTGGAACATAGCAGCTGTCAGTACGACCCCAATGATGGCAAGATGAAGCTCAAAAAAAACGCATTGCTTTAGAGCTTCTTGTCCCGCTCAAGCTTGATACCTTGTTCAGAGGCACTTTTAGAGAAGGGAAAATAGCGTATTCGAAGAAAGAAAAACCCAAGCTTGCGAAACCTTTATTTTCTTTTTATTTTTTAACCCAATCTGCATAAAGCCTAGACTCATAACGTATGCAAAGAAGGAAACAAAGAACTTTAAATTCGCGCTGATCTGACCTCCCTCTTCATGCCTTGCGTGATCCAAAGATCCACGAAAAGCGCGCGGACCGTGCTCTTATCTACTTATTTATCTTGCGCGGCGAACTGAAGACACACCAGACAAAAGGTGTGTACAAAACCAACACATACGAACGTGCGAAACCGCCGTCCGTCGACCCTTGGTTTCGGCGTTTGCTCTGATATCTTGCAAACGCTCTCAGTTCACTCTTCCATAAGACCAGCATTTACTGTCCTTCGGTATTTCTTCCCCGTATAGTACGATAGGTTCGGAAGAAAAACATCGTAATTTTTGAGTTCCTACTTTGACTTATATTTTCTTTTTCTTCGTTTGCCTTTCTTTGTTGTTGCTGTTTTCTTCTCGTATATTCTATGTTTTGCCGGGGAATATGGTCAAAAGCCGTGTTGTGTCTCGGTTTCTTTTTGCAGTATCTTCCCTTTCTTGTCCCTTCTTTCTTGTGACTGATGGAGGGCACAAACCAGTTATTTGCATCGAAAATGGATGACGAACATTGCCCAGCTTCTGTTCAGAGTCGCAAAAGCCTTGAGACCCAAAATGCATGTATACTGTTCCCATATCCTCGTGGTGACGTACAGAGCCGCAGCGCTAAACTAAGTCCTGCACAGTAGAAAGATTTTTTTGTATATATTTTTAATTAGGAATAATTGACGTTTGAATCGTTCTTGGAGTAGGCTTTTTCTTTTTATTGGGCTGGTGGATTACATAGGTAGGTGGAGTGGAGAAATAAAGAAAAAAAAAACAAGGACAATGTACTCTGGGAAGCTTCATGAAAAAGAGAAGTTGGTACCTGCTCAAATACTTGGTGCAGTTAGAGGTACTGAAACCTCGCGCATGATTTGTTCGTACATTATGCACTCCGCAACAAAAGAAAATATGTTGTTTTGTTTCCACTACAACATTAAAGCGGAGTATATACCGCGTTTCATCGTAAGTGCGAACAAAGCCGAAGCCGAGCTCGACACTTTCACTCCACGACCGCACGTGTAAAGCGGGGCCGCTCAAAGCGTTCCACCTTCGTTTGTAGCTTCTTCCTCGCACACATGGTGAAATGAAGAATACGCAGTTACAGTCTATGTCACAAGTTCTGTGCAGTGCTACCAAAGTCACAAGTGCACAAGATTAGCTCCGAAACATGATTTGTGAAGCACTCGCTCAAGGAAAGCACGTCCAAAAGCCACGCACTCGTGCACTCCTATTATGACGCCACAATGGCGGCGACTTGGGAATATCGAACACTCAACAGAGTCATGACTGAGGATTGAGCGCACCTAACTTGACCCCCCATCGGTAGCTGCAAACTCAGATATGTATACTTTGGTATCGTATGTTATTCCTTCAATTTTCTGCAACGCCTGAACCCTGCTCAACCTCCAGATCGGCACAAGAACATCTTATTTCCTACATTACTTTTTGTTTTTTTTGTTACCTCGCATTTTCTCGTTTGAAAAGCTTATCTACACTTTTTTTTTTTTTCAAGGCTTGTTATTTTCATGTGTACACTCCAGAGTTTTCGGTCTTCGATAAGCCTCCAAAGTTTTCATTATTTAGACAAACTAATTTTGGTCTCAGGCAGAGGGCAAGTTGACTTAATGAAGCTTATGACGCTCGTTTCTTTTGGATACATTGCCAAGAAATAGGCGACGCTCAAGGTATAATTTCCCGCAACCGACGCCACGTTCCGTCCTCCGATTCCTTCAAACATTTTACCAAATTCAAAACAACAAATACCAGATCGCGTCGCTGACGTAACGTCGTTAGCTTGGGAGATACGAGACGCCCAGATAACCGAGGGAAAGAAGAAGCGCTATGGCGTCGACGCCTATTTACTTGGTCCTCCACGACGCCTCGAGGGCTGTCTTATGAAGTTCGCGAGACCCTCGAAACCAGAACTGTGATACTTGCTCACGTTACGAAACCGGAAACTTGTTGACGGCGCCGATCCGTCATCCCGGAGATTCCCGTATATGCCGGAGGAGCGACTGGAAATACCAAATTATCTTCGACGTTGCGAGCAAGTCCTATAGCGTCGTGCGCCCAAATGAAGCCGAGAATTCATTCTGATCCGAGGATGGCGACAGCGACCCGAGTCTCTCTACCCTCTTGCAAGAGCGGTAGAGGGAACTGGAGTGGTGTGTGAGGCGAACCTTAGCCCCGTCCTGTTGGGAGTGTGGCCTTCTTGGTTTCAGTCCCCTTCTTTTTCAAAGTAAATAATGTCCTTCGCGTTGCTCGATCTGACTCTGTGCTAGGACGAATTCCGTGTGCTCCCCAGCGGGAACCAGCCCCCTGGTTTAGGATCGGTGCGTTGGAACTTCATGCTGGCCGTCATCTGCTCCCCTAGACTTCGTTCGTGTCCGTAGTACTTTTTTTTCCCCCGCCATTGGTGTCACGTGTGCAAACTTGAGACAGACTGTTGCGGTAAAAGGCAGCAATAAAGCGTTCATTTTAATGTCCTTCCACCTTGTCCGGAGAGTCGTCGTGTCACGAGCTGTTGCGATATCGACGCCAGCGACCATGAATAAAGTTGTGCGAGAATAGATGTCTGGACTCCTAGGGTTTGTGCGACCGGACGTACGTGTGTGTACGGGTATACCTGTGTGCGTGCGCGTGTGCGTGCGCGCATGTGTGCTAGCGTACTCTTAAATCGGGGTCACACTGATTATGCATAATGCAAAAGACAGTCTGCATAGAGGATTCGAACGCGAGTCCCCACGAGATTCAGTACTTCGAATGCCGCATGGCAATGAGTTCGAGGAGGAAACTTGGGCACGCGGCATTCGAACCACGGATATTGCGGTGACTCGCGTTTGCAGACTGTATTCTGTGTGATGCATGAGCAGTGTGACCCCGGCTTTACATACAGTTGCATCTGTGTGTGTGCCTATATGTTTACACGTGCATGTATTATCACAATCACACCTAACCGGAGCAAATGCTAAGCCTACTCGGCTTATCTTTACACTCTTTTATTCACTCAGTGCGTGTTTCTGCGCTAATATAATAATAATAATAATAATTGTATTGCAAATGAACAAAATGTATGTTAAATCTGACCTGCCTAAGCCACATTGGGCTTGACTGTCAGCGTCTTACAATCACTGAAACAAGCCGTTTGCAAAATGAAACATGTAGAATAAAATCCACACAAAGAAATTAGAATAACAAAAGCAAACTAGTGAGCTCTTACGAACTAAAATTTCTCCAGGCTTGCTTGAGCTTGTATTTTGTTCTTAAAGTTAGAACACTAGAGGGTAGTTTGTTCAGAAATGCTGGTACGTAGTAACTCCGAGCTCTTTTTCCAAATCTTGTCGAACATCGAGGTATCCGGTAACGCTCTTGGGCCTAAGGATACGAGAAGGTACATATAGGAACTTTAAATTGACTATCCCAAAAATGCCTATGAACAACAGTTTCATCAACAGCAAGTTGAAATCAGGCAAATGCAGTACTTTAAACACGTCAATGTCCTTACCAAGGCATAAGTCATAGGAAATGTTCTTTAACAAAGAACGCAGAATCGAATTAATTCTAATTTGCCAACGCAGAGCACAATGACCATACACGTTCATATATAATATAAGCAACAATATAAAGTTTTCTTCTTCTCTTTTCTCTTTTGTGGCCCAATGTCGCTATGCTCTACATCCGGCTCATATAAATATGCCCCAGTACTCTTATGCTTTAATTTTCTCCTTCATTAAAATTCACTCCCATGTGCCGCTTAAGTGTGATTGTGTGTCTAAGTTCGTTTTAGACGTGCGTTGTGCGTGAGGCTATGAACGCGTGTGCCTTGTCGCGCTAGCACTCGAGCGCTCAAGGTTACAGGAATGTGTGTGTGCGTGGGCTTTACCGTTATCGTGCGCCTATGTGTGTCCCATCACAGTGTTAATAACAAATCCAAAACAACAGCCCGTGCAACACAGCTGTTCATCTGCCCGTCCATTCCTTGTAAAAGCACATCCCATATCAACGCCATTGTCCGGTAAGTACCACTTAGGCATCCTTCCGAAATGCCAGTCACCACGACACCATATATGCCGTTATTAATCCGGAGGCATGCGGTTTAGATAAGCTCGTTTTAGCGAACGCCGTTTTACCGACCCCAGTTTATCGAGTCCCACCCAATTTAGAGAAAATGGTGATGAGCCTCCTTTTAGCGAATTCTTCCACCGCGAAGCGGCGTGTACGGATGGGTTAAGTGAGTTAACATTCTTGTAATGAGCAGCCGCAGACTGCCGCCGCGCGCTAGCCAATGGGATCGAAGCGGTGTAAAAGGTGCCGTGGCTAACCAGCGAATGGGAGCTGGCTTGACTTGGAGAAGGATTTAAGAGCCGTTTGGTGTGGTTTCAAAGCTGATGGCGTCGACTCACTCCATGAGACAGTTAATGCTTTCGCATTAATAGTTTTCAATGGCAGACTTGAATGTGGGAGCGTCTGTGATTGTGGCGATGGAGGTGGGCAGGTGATTCCAGTCATTAGTAGTTCTTGGGATGAAAGAATAAAAAAAGAGCTTCGATGCGACTGAAAGGAACGTTGACTTTATGGTGATGATCATTTTGATGGGATACATGCGATGGGTCAGAAAAATCTCTTCAATTAGTTGTTGGTTGTGATGATAAATTATGTGAAATAAGGACAAACGAGATAATTTTCTACGCAATGAAAGATTCAGAAAATGTAAAGTTAGTTTCATAGATGATACACTGGAAAAACGTGAGAAATTAGACAAAATAAAACGTGCGCCACGATTCTGGACGAATTAAATTTGATTAACAAGAAATTAATGGCCTGGCTCCTACACCGAACTCGCATACTCAAGCTTGATCTTACTATACTTCGTTTCAGCTTGGTCCAGACGCAGCCGATGCTACAAGCACGAGCGTGTGGCCCTGAACAGTGCCTGTACTGCACGAGCGCGCGTGCTTGGCAGGGACGCTGGAAGCTCCGGAGCTCGCGCTTGTAGCATCGGCTGCGTCTGGACCCAAGCTGAAACGAAGTATAGGGTCTTGTACAGTAATAGTTTTAATGATGGAGGAGCCCTTGAGAAGTTGCGACGTAAGTAACCTAGCATGCGATTAGCGCTGTTAGCAATAAAATGTATGGTGAGTTTGCCAGGAGAGGTCAGTTGTTATATGGACACCTAGGTACTTGTACGATGTCAGCTGTTCAAGAACAGAACCAATGTTATATTGAGGAGGGTTAGTACAGGCAGCTTTCTGTGAAATTCTCATTACTTTACGTTTATTGGTATTAAGGCGCATTCTCCAGACGTCACACAAGCTAGTAATTGAATTAAGGTCAGTCTGAAGAAAACACGCATCAGTGTCAGAATGAATTACACGATAAATGACACAATCATCTGCAAACAACCTTATAGATGACTGGACATTGTTAACGAGGTCATTGATGTCTACAACGAGCCTTCGTAGCGCGCCGTACCTGAAAGTCGCGTTCTTCGAACCCGCTACGATCTTTCCGAGGTCTAGCCATATACGGCGTGCCAGTTTGTCTGCTCGGGCGGCCTTGCGCATGCGCCGGCGCAACGAGGGTGTCGAAGTATATCGAAGTAGAGAACGGCACGCGCTCGTTGCCTTCCACCGAGCTCTGACTGCGCGTGTACGCTGGAGGCACACAAGACGCCGAAGCTTCTATCGATGTTAGAAAGAAAGAGAAATGTATGTCGCCTTCTTATTCGCTGGATCCGTCTATAGCTCCGCGGGTAGAGCTATCAACTGTAACGTCATCGGATCCGGGTAAAGTAGCGCCAAGCTCCTCGTATACGGGCGCCCAGGGGCGGATTTAGATGGGGGGTCCGGATGTCCTGACCCCCCTCTTGATTTCTGCATGTGTAAAATTTAGGGCGTGAAACGAGGGAGAGGGGGTGGGGTTCCTAAACAAATGGTACGCTGACCCCCACCTGACCCCCCCCCCCCCCCCCCCCCGCTCAGGAAATTCCTGCATCCGCCCCTGCGGGGCGCCATTTTGGTTCATGAAATGAGCAGTGTCTCCTTGACCTCTCCATTCTTGGTGAGCCGATCTAAGTTCGCTGGTGACGGGTAGCTTTATATAGAGACGTTTCTCCTATAGACCAACTCAACTCTCTGACGGCACGCCACTGCAGTGGCGCTGCTGTCGGCACTGCTCTTGCGTTCGCATACGGTTGCAAAGCGCATCATCGCTTTAAACACGCGCCAGATTGACCCGCCATTGCCGACCTTCTCAATTGTCTTACCAAGACGCCGAGCCAATGAAGCGGGCGTTGACGAGCCTCCACAAAGGCCTATGCTGGGGAGATGGACACAGTAGCAACTAAAGTGGCACTAACCTGTCCTGCTGTGGTAATGATGAAGTGGAGCGAACGGAATAAGAGCAAACAAAGACTGAAGGTCGGTTAAGGCGCCGCCCATGCGCAGCTGTCTGAAAGCGTCTATATTGCGCGGAGAACATATCCATACTTTTGGGTGATACAAAACGACTGCAATAGTAGTGAATTTTAGTACTGCGTACACGAGCGAACGCAAGCACTGTGCGTTTGCTTTAGTGTTGCATGTTCCCCGCTGCGCGAGCGCGGAGCCCAGATTGCGTTTTGAGTTGGCGCATGGCGACGACGCGCATACACAGCGCGGAGCACGCAACGCTAACGCAAACGCACAGCACTTGCGTTTGTTCATATACGCATTACTAAAATACTCTCTTGTAATCTCAGCGGTAATGAAGATACTGAAGTGCACTAATCCAACAGAAGCGCTTCTTTTGGATTAGCGCGGTTCATAACTCGTCCCGTTTTTCGCAAATGCATCGATCGCCTCAGTCCTGCTCATTTTGCCATGGCTGGTCATTGTTGAATGTCGGTGTCCCTTTAAGGGTAACTCCGGTACAATATGTATCGATTTTAGGGTTAAGACGGTTTTTAGTGAAGGAAGTAGTCACTAAATTAAGAGGTGTAATTTTTTTCTTCGATACCTCGTGTAGTTTTGTAGGTATCCTGTCCAAATTTTTGTCTTCGGGGTCTACGGCGAACCCGAAACCAGGGGCGGATCCAGAACTCCTTTGGGGGGGGGGGGGGGGGGCAAAATTTTTAAGGATACTATTCTCCCATTCTTGTGCAAGGGGGTCCACCCATGTCAAATTTCCCTCCGAGAAGGGGGAGGGAGGGGGTCGACTTTGTTTGGGGGGGGGCGGCCGCCCCGTCGCCTTTCCCCCTTGGATCCGCCACTGCCCGAAACTATACCGGCTCGTGCATGATGGCAACCCTTGTGATCAGCCGCATGGCCGTCGTGTGACGTAAAGTTCGTATTGTGGTACCGCAAAGCGTACGACTGGCCTACTCGCAAGAGCAGTTCCGATCAGTCAGGTAAGATGCTACGGCTGTTTTACTGCTTTGCTTTACAGATATTAAACATCTGTAGCAAATATGACTACACATTCATAAAGTTGCCGCCCGAAAAGCGAATTTGCCACGATTGACGAGCTAAGCTCGGCATGAACCCTCCTTATCTTCTGATAAGAACTACAATCTTGGTGTTGTGCAAAGCACGTGGAAGAAGCGTTGTGGAAGCTAATCGCAAGTTCGCTCTGAGCAGGAACGGACTAAACTATGGCCGCCAGTGAATGCCACTTTGGGAACCACAGCACGCTTAATTCTAAGCGAGCAGGAGTCACTAGGGACTTTAAGTAGATCGTACCCTAGAGCTCCGCTCTGCTAGCGGGAGCTCGTGCCGTCACTTCGAAGCATGGACTGAGCACGCGCCCGCTGGTCCCGCTTTCCGCAGCGTACGATCCACCAAAAACTCTCTAATTATCTTAGCGCGTCGATCGCTAAGAAGCACTTACAAACTACGGCTGCTAAAACGAAACATATCAAGCAGAAATCATTTGCTGGGACGGCTGGAAACACCACAGAAAAATACGGCGAAAGAAGTGGCAGTGCGAAAAGTAACCTCCTTGAGTACGAACATGACAACGGGGCACAAGCTTGCTTGACAAGGACAGAACAAGCGGGTTGGTAGGGATGATTAAACGTGAGAAGAAAACGAGAAGGGACGGACAAACAGCCAACTCTCTGAATGCCCGCTGATAAGAATTTTAGACAGCAATAGCTGTTATGGGCTCTTCCCACGACTGGAAATGATATCCGTTGTAGTTGTCGTAGTAGTAGGGCGTAGGGTGTCCGTCGTCGACGTTGCCAGATCCTTGAAGAAGATCGCCCGCCGCCCGCGGGAATCGAACCTGGTTCTGTTGCGCGCGAAGTGGAGGCTACGTCACAGTGTGAGCAATCTGGTTAATACTTAGGCGTTTTGTGAAGGGATCGGCGTCCGAGTGGGCTAGCGCACACCAGGTCGGAGCACCTGGAGCGAAAGCTCGCGCTGCAGTACCCAGGGATCCTGGGTTCAATCCCCACCCCTGCCAATGCCACCTAGAAGACAAGGCCTGCGCGTTTCCTCCTCTAAACGTCATCACTAGTAGATTCCCTCGGCGCCCCCTAGCTAGCCCGGATGAGCACGATCGTCTGCGACATCGTCTGCTCCATCGCCCTGCTCCATCGCCTGATTCAGTGGTTTGTGTAGCAGATAATGAAACAAATGCGTCAAATGCATGAGTGGAAATGCCTTACTGCTGTGCGAAGGGCTGCAGAGTCCTTCTCTGGACACTGGCACTGGACGCCATTTTTGAGGGCACTGTTTATACACCGTTAACTCCAAAGCAGAGAATGCAGCCAACGCCACACGCGCCAGAGCTCGAGGTCGCTGCTTTGAAGCGTTCCTCCGCAGAACGAGCGGGCACGCTAGAAATGCACGTCTCAAAGCTAGGAGCACGTAGCTGGCTCGCGCTCCTAGCCGAGGGAGTGTTCACGTGCACGTTGCAAATGAACTGGAAGCTCGCTATCAGCTCGTGCTGAGCAGTCGAGCACACAATTGTGGCCACCAGTCATATGAATGCGGCGTATAGTTGTGACGCGGCCTCATACTATCGTCAAGCTTCAGCCTGTTTGCCACTTGGGGCGGTCGGGGACCTACTAAGTGTAACGTCATGCGTAGGCCTTGTCTTCCGGGTGGTATTGCCCTGCCCGTTTCGATCTGGATGAGCATCGTACCGGCGTGCGGTCGTGTATCACTACTGCGTGGTGCACGTTAAAGACCCTAGGCAAGCGGTTGTACTGCACTGGCTAAATTGTTCATGTACAGCTGAGACACCAGACGCCCACTGAGGCAGACTAACTTCTGGCTGTATAATCATACACACAACAATTTGCTTTGCTAGGGTGTTTGTAGTTCCCAATGCCCACTGCACGCGCTCTCTGGGGGAAAAAATGGCAGATAACAAAATACCGTCGTAGCACTGACAATGCCAAAAGCTCTTGCCGGGAAACACGATTTCACGCACTTCAGAGCAAAAAAACAAAAAAAACAAAAAAACGTTCGGAACATAATGTTTATTTGTTTATTTTATTCCAAACGCTTTTGTTCACGCATCCCACGGTGCGGGAACGCGACGCCGATGCTCAACGACTTCGCCGTGACGTATCGCACCTATCGCTGTGACTGTACTCTAAATTAATATAGGACTGTTTTTTTTATATCGGTTATAGAGTGGATTGTGGTTTCCCGTTAGTGTAATATTTTGGCAGTGCTCGTATTTTGTCTGCGTAAATCGATATCAGTCAGTTATTTTGGTGCGACATTTGACCGGAGTTACCCTTTAATAAGATGTTTTCTCGAACAAATGTTGCATTTCAATACACCGTTTTTGTGAAACTGCACTACGCATGCGCACCTCTCCTCCTCCGGTACTCTTTCTCGGGTAGTTGAATACAAATCCGGCACATTGCTCGAGTCGGAGCGCCGGAGGCGGTAACGTGATGACCTCAAAATGGGCCGAGTTTGGAGGCTTCAACTACTGCGCGAACCAGGCGGCCAAACCCATCTTTGTCGATCGCAGTGCCCGGTGATTTGTACAGGTAGTCCCACTCATTTTAAAGATGCGGTTTAACGTCACCATCCCGAACCCAGCCCACCTTAGCGAACGCAAGGGGCACGCCGGGTTACCGTATCATTTGCATGCGGTATACAGTCCACCGAACACCAGAGAAGAATTGAGCAAGGCACGGCGTAAACAACTTACAAACGCTCCCAGTCGTACTACAAAGGCGGACAGAAAGAGAACGCAGCCTCCGGGCAAATACAGGCGATGGTTAGGCGCCTCGATGTCCTTCTGTTTAACGTGATGCCATTTTTGTATACCCGATGCCGACGGCTCGCGCTCACATGGAGAAACCAAAGAAATAACTACAAAGAAAATGTCTGTTGTAGCATTGACAATGGGGAGTTTTAAAATAGGAGGCCCCCTACGCTCGGGGGCCCCTAAGCCTTATGGGACACGAGCGCAGCGATAGGATTTTCAGTACGCAGCGTGGCATGTTTGCGTGTCTCGCTTGCAACGCCAATACGGCTAACAAGCGAAATTAATAAAGTAAAAAATATAAACACATAATATATTTGCACGAAACAAACACTTTTCCTCGCTTGCGTCACAGATGATGGGTAAGGTGACACCAAACGTACCCGTTTTTCAACAATCATTAATTAAATGTTTGAGGTCAAGACCAAATCAATACGATTTCGTATTTTTCCTTTTCACGAAAGCCTTTTCTCCCTCTCTCTTGTAGCTCGCTCCTTGTTTGACTTTTCGTGCTTTCGCTCAACTATGCCGAAGTTAAAACGAGGCCGCTCCAACGTCATATATGCGACAAGCTTTTGTATGTGGATTTTATCTGGTCGGACTTAGACCTATTTCTTCGCTATTCCTTATCTGTGTCTTCGTTCGTGTGCGAGATCGAGCAAAGTCAAGACAAGCCACTATTCACGAGACGCTGCCATGGCAACCGTCACCGCGTCTCTTCGGGCTTAAGAACGGCCCGAATGAGAAGACGATCAAATCAATCTGGCGAGATCATCACTCATATTTTGTGATTTAAGTGAGGTAAGGCAAGGCGAAAGCCTGCTGCACCATTCATTGCAGATGAACATGCCCAATAATGCGCAGCTACCATGACGGATTTCTTCTGCAGCAAGCGACGCAGGGCACCGCCATGTTGTCCTTATAGGGGCCCTAGGTGCAGACATGTACATAACGCGTTACAAGTAACAAGTTACTTCTACCTAGTTACTATTTTTGGTAACGGGTAACGTATTTAGTTACTTTTTTAGAAAAGGAACGAGTAACGTACTTAGTTACTTTTAAGGCCAAGTAACGAGTAACGGTATCTCGTTACTTTTGAGGAGTAACGTGTACAACAACGTTTAAACGGCCTTGTTTTTATTCTAACCTGAGTATGCGTCTATTGCGAGAACGGTAGGAGGGCAACCCGAAAAACAACTAAACAGTATGACAGTACAGCAACGTATATCGCTGAACACGTCAGTCGAACAGTTCGACTGACGTGTCCAGCGATAAACGTTGCTGTACTGAACTCTACAGCTGGGAATGTCCTTCACCCAGCGAACACAATAAGGTTCGTTGGTTGAACCTTCTAGAACCGAGTACGGACCGAATGTAAACCCGGAGGTTGCCAACGCGTGAAGGCACATAATCCATTGTCAACTTCGAACTTTAGAAGTAGAGAGAACACAAGAGAGAGGGGAATGCCAGATCCACCAGCTCTTGCTGAAGCACAACACTGCCGTTCCTTCGAGCGCGTCGGTAGAAGGACTCTTCAGCGTAGCCGGAGATGTATTTTCAAGGAAGCGGGGAAACATAACTGATGAAAACTTCGAGAGGCAGCTACTGCTTCAGTGCAACGACTACTAAAAAGAAACCCCAAAAAAATTAAAGCCGTTTACAACTCCCTGTAACGCCGAATTAGAGCGCAGCTCTTGAGGAGGAGGGAAGGCACGGGGGGGGGTGTACGTGACCAGGGGGTCACGTGACCTCGGGGGGGGGGTCACGTGGCTTGGGGGTCACGTGACCTCGAGGGGGTAGGGCGGAGAAAATTTTCCGCTATATTTAGCGGGGAAGCTTTTCCGCTAGATTTAGCGGGGAATTTTTCCGCTAGATTTAGCGGGAAAATTTTCCGCTATATTTAGCGGGAAAATTTACCCATCATGCACCGCGCAGTTACGCCGACGGCGACGGCGACGCCGACGCCGCTCAAGCCGGAAACGGGCGCCTAAGAGCTGCGCTCTAAAACCATGAAACAAAAACAGTTCTGTATATGGTCGTCAAAGTAACGTGAAAAGTAGCTCGTTACTTTTAAGGTAATCACGCATTCTTTTTGAGAATCGGTAACCAGTGACGTACTTAGTTACTTTTTCAACGAGCAACGAGTAACGGTATTTAGTTACTTTTGGGGGGTAACGTGCACATGTCTGCGTAGGGGCAACGCTAACCCAAAAAGCAGTTAGGTTTCGGCGCATGCGCAGTGGTGAGCCCCTATTTCTTAGGGGCCCCCGAGCGTAGGGCTCTCCTATTCGAAAACTCCCTAATGCCAAGGGCTCGTGCCGGGATACCTACTTTCACGTCCCCCCCCCCCCCCCCCCACCAAAAAAAAAATCCTCCCCCCCCCCCGTTCGTTTTTGCAAATTTAAGAAACAAAAGGGGCTTGGTTTTATCCTGAGTTTCAAATTGGTTGTGGATTCACCAGCTGTAGTGAGCATTTAGCAATGCGGGGCAATCTGCCTGCGGACCAGCGTGGGCTTAGTCATGTCGGTACGATGCTCATCCAGATCGAAACGGGCAGGGGTGGGGCTCGACTAGGTCCTAGGGGTATTTCACTCTGTGTGCGACCGGAGCCGAAGCAACCGGCACGAGCATGTTGCCCTGAAAGATGCTTGCAATGAAAGAGAGCGCATGCTTGGCTGGGACGCCATAAAAACCCTAAGTTCGCTCTTGTGGCCTCTGCTACGCTCGCACTTCAAGTGAAGTACCACCATTTCAAGTGAGTATAGCAGATGTATTTTTGGGCACAACACAAGAGGACGCCATGTTCAATGAAAAAGGTGAATTGCAACTGCTCACTCGTTGCATTTTTTTCTTTTTTTTTGTGTCTGTTCGGACGTGCGTGAACGCATTTTCATTTGCTCTTGTTATAAATAAGCGACACGCTCTCCGTTACTTCCACTTTCAGGAACAAAACTCTCGAGGTTATTGACCCTGAGGGGACCGGAAAAGGGGAATAAGACAAGTCGGTGAGGGTTTCGTGGAAATGCGACGTCGACTTCAATAGGACGGCGTAACCCAGAAATTGTCCGAGACTCGCACAAAGAGAGCTTGGAAACTGGTTTCCAACTCGGCACAATTAAATTTGGACATGGTCTTTTCTCTGTCCGAACACATTGCTGCTTCGCAATGCCTGCAGAAACCAAGAGCTCTCGTACCGCAGCACTAACAAAGTTCTCCCTTCGTAGAAATCCTGATGAAAGAAAAACAAAACCAAAAGATGCAGGGTTGTTAACATGTGTTCACTGCGCTCGCGGGTTACTTGCTCTCCGGACGAAGGAGCGAGAACATACAGTGACGAAAGAACGTTGGGAGTACGGGCACGCTCTTTAGCGATGCTCGCTATTTTATTCATGTTTTATGAAGGCCGAGTATGTGGAATGCATTTGAGTCGAGTGAGACCCGTCGTGTCGTGAAGGTTAATTCATAGTATACCGGAGACCTGAGCGTTTATCTCGCTCGAAGCTGGTCTCTCCGTCCCCCACTTTTAGGATCTCCGCAGGAGCCGCGGCATTTTTCTGCTGCAGGTAGAAACTTTGGCCACGTAGAAAGCCAGATGTTGAAACCCGAGAGAGTCGTGTCGAGTGTCACCATTTTCCTTCGACGGCAGACGAATTCACGAGAGAAAGATAAGGTCAACTCTAATTTTGGTAACGGGAAGAGGATTGTAAGGCAATGCTCGTGCGCCCTTCATGCAGAGATCGCCTATTTTGCATCGCACCAAGTGTCACCCATACGCTCGTGACTGCTCAATAGCACTGCCGGTAGGATTAAATGGGTACGGAAGCGAAATTGTAGGGCTGATTTTATTGCTTAGGTATATATCACGTCGCATCCGCACCCGAGCAACACCAGTCTCTCGTTTGGAAGCACAAGAAAAGTAATTTTAAAACGATTAAAACGGTTTCCCACTTGTGCCTCGTAATTGGGGGGCCGAAGCTTTGTTGAAGGATCGTGACGTGTTGCTCCTCCCGCAGTGCGCCACCTTCGGCAGTACGCCGTGCTCATACAGATACCCTAGCCGTGAAAGCAACGACGCAATCCCGCTTCTTCGCGCTGCGCGCGATTGTTTTGGTAACGCCGACTTGTTTCTGTGTTTATCCATCACGTTTGCGAGCAAGAGTGCCGCGCTATTGCGCGGCAGAGGGCTGAGGCAATAGCGTGCAGAACTGGGAGACGCCAAGCCACGGGTTTCCGAAGGATGAGAAATTTTGAAGCGTGTGAATCGGTCTCGCGCGACCGTCGTCTCTCGGGCGCCGGTGAAAACCGATCGCCTGTACACTGACCATTTTCGCGATGAGAACTATGAAAGGCGATCACTGTCCTCAGGAGTCTGAATCTTCCTACCAAGACTATTCGGTTACCACCAGGGGTTGTGCTGACTATTTTTTTCCAAGAAAAGAAAAGCAGAAGAGCTCAGCGAACCTCATGAAAAACGAAGCAAACTGGTAAGTGAGCACGCTCTTGATAAAACACATAATAGCGCATACCTCCATGTTGGCCAGTCATTATTAAATGCGAGGCATTTCTTGGCGATCCTGACCCCCTTCAGATGATTTTGTCGGGCGGACGGTCTGTCTATCGGATGGTCCGTACGGCTCTAGCCCGAATCGCCTGTCCCTCATCATGTGCGAGAGTGACTATGCTCGTCCTCGCTGACATCTTCCGAGTCCACTTGGTAGTCGAATACTCGTCCTCTCGAGTACATAGATCTTGGCGGGAGCGCACCGCGGACTACAAGGGCCGAAATGAATATGTCACGACAGTCGTCGTCCAGCTGTGCAGTCCTCCGCCACTCCGAAGCGCGGGATTGTCACACGCAAGAGCCACCGCGTGGCAGCCTATGTGTCGGCGCTCATAATCACGCCAGCCTTTGGGTGTGCTGACGATCCTGACGTCACGATTGCGACGGAGTTCCCATGACCCATCGCACGCCTCGATGGCCGATTTCAAAGCGCTCGCTAGAGTCGGACCCTTCAAACGAGAAATATAGCCATCAGCTCAAAATACGAACGTGCAGAGGTCATATTTCACCCGTTTCGGAAAGGTTTCCGTATATTTTGATTTTCGTTTCCGTACCCTTTAAAGGGACACTGCACTCCGTTTCAGCTTACGTCCGGACGCAGCGGACGCTACGAGCTATCCTAGCCAATCCCGCTCTGTGGACGTTGCCCGTGATACGCTTTCCGCGCGTCACTGTGCCCTCCAAGGTCATGTGACACTCACACGGCCTTGGAATGGCTCCGATTGCTCGTAACATCCGCTGAGCTCGGACGTAATGTGAAACGGAGTGTACAACGAAATTTCGGCGCTTATTTCTTGGTCTATACGTGTTCAAGGGAACAGTATCACATCGCACACACCAGTCTCTTGTTAAAAAAAAAAAAAAACACGAAAAGGAATTTTAAGATGAATTTAACGATTAGCAAATGGCACCTGGTGTATGTCACTAAAGCCTCGTTTCTAATGCCCGGAACCTTGACAGGTGGTGGTGATGCGCTCTCCGGGCACCACTGGAAAAGAGGGGAAGGAGGAAATTCCCTCTCCTCGGGATTCTCTCTTTTGTTTTTCTCAGACTTGCCCACAAGTCGCTATTATCCCTCTACAAGGTGATAGAAGATTAACCCGTCACTCAGAATTCGTACAAAAGCAGCTTCTACGGTTAGTTGCGGTGACCCGATCGCTGGCGTGCTTCGGCCGCTTCGAAGGCTGGAACGGCTAGAGCATCCTGTCGACGTCAGCCTCGCCGCAGCTTTGCTCGTCCCGAGACAGCTTACGTCACAATTGCGCCGGATGTCGCGTTTTCTCCGCTGGCTGCTCTCCGATCGCGTGCCAGCGTGGGCTGTTTATAACGAAAAATACAGCCATCAGGCCCAAAATACAAGCGTGCCATTGTCATTTACGGACATGTGGATCATTATCAGCCTATTTCTGAACACGACGGGTATGATCCAAATTTCGTTGAAGTATCCCTTTAAATCGGAGAAGTGCCGCGAACCTCCTCCTCACACGCTGGTTCCTCCTCTCCGTGGGAGAAAGGCCCTTCGCTCTCTCTTTCACATCCCGGCAGGCGATGCCATTTTTGAGCGTCGGCCACCGCCACCGAGCCAGGTTTCCCGCAACGCAGCCAAAATATGTCCCGGTTCGCTTGCGGGCAGGGCCAGTGCTGTTTTCAATGGTAGATGAAAACCCTACACAGGTGTATGTATGTATATACATACACCTGTGTAGGGTGTATGTATGTAAGGCTTCAATTTACGCTCTAAGATGAAGGTGGTTGGGGAGCGAATCTGTGGTATCATCTGCAAAACGTCACAAGGTGGTGCTCCTGTCTTTGATGTCCCAGAGAACTTCCGGTTTATAAAAAGAATGAACAAAGGCCACCTTAACACCACTGCTTGAAATGTCGATGAAACGTTTAACCACCAATTCTCCAGGTGAAGGCCACAGCCGAAGGCCCCTCGTCAAATCTCCAACTTTGTTGTCCGTGTAGCATTTATGCTTTCTAGCACTGGTGACATAAGGAAGCTCAACAGGCTTGCAAAGACAGTGCAACCGGAAATCGCTTGGGACGCAAGCGGCAGTTCATGTTTGTATACATTTGGGGCAGGTATACGCCCTGTATACCTGCCCCAAATCTCCACGCACTGCGGCAAGAACAGAAAACGCGCTGACAAAGTGCAATCGGTATACGGCGCCAGCACAAGGGAGTGTAGCAGCATATTATGGAAACCTGCCTTAAAACGTAAACGTAAACGTGTGTTAAAAGCAGGAAGTCGAACTGGTCATTATTCCGGTTCGGTTCGGGTTCAGTAGCATTGAGTTTTGTTCCGGTTCGGTTCTGGTTCAGTGATGTGTTTGAAATAACGGTTCGGTTACCGGTTCCATCAAGCGCAAACCAGTTTAAACCGGTTTTTAAAAAAGCCCAAAACTCCCAGTCATTAAAAAGAAGAAAAAGTTACTTAGTGTCATCTGCATTAAAAAAAATTGAGGTCATCAGAAGCCGTGCTGCGGAAACGAGGACAGCAAAACAAATACATGCTTAATTTCGTTTTGTGATCTTGAATTTTTAACGCGAACACCGTTCAATGAAAATTACGTGGTTATACAGGCGCTTGGAAACAGTACCAAAGTACAGTACTCACATGTGAAGTCAATCAGCCAGCACGCACAGTGACACCGTGACGGTAGCACGCACCGTACTCGCAAACTACCCACAAAAAACGAATTAGTCGTTAGTTGTTTAGACAGCAGGAGTTTAGTCTGCAAGAGTATGGTGACATTGTTACCCACTGTAGATGAGAAATTTATCCAGTGCAGTACGACTGCTAGCGTGGAGTCTTTAACGGATATCACGCAGTACTGATACACGACCGCACGCCGGTACGATGCTCATCCAGATCGAAACGGCAAACTACCCACACCGCACGCCCGAACGACTTGCTCGAACGACTGAGTTGAAGAGGAGAAAGACAGCGAAGGCACATCGAAAGACGATTAAAACAAAAGAAGGACAAAAAATACAACGGGCGACTTGCTGTTTCTAGAAAACGCGAACACACACACACACATACAAAATTACTTCAAGCAGCGTCCAGGGCTCTGGGCGACTGGCGTCCCGGCGACCGGCGCCGCAGTGTCGCGCTCGTCGCGGCTTCGCATCTTGGCGCCTACAGATTTCGCCACCGCGGAACAAACGCGCCGACAGCCGTCAACTTTTTGTTTTTATTTTCACGTTTATGTTTGCTTTTTCCTTCCTTCAGGAATATTGCTTAGCAGCAAGAAAAGAACACACACACACACGCACACACGACACACACACAGAATATCTAGCCTCTAGGCCACCTGCTCTCGGCATAGTCAGATATACCGTTTCCACCTTACGATGTACCGCGATGGACGCTACGAGCTACACAAGCCAATCTGTAGTTCGTAGCTTGTCTCGTGACTTCGCGCTCCCCGCGTCGCTCCGCCCAACCGGAAGGACACGTGACGCCCTCCGAGCTATGAATTGGCTCCGGTGGCTCGTAGCGTCCTTTGCGGTTCATCGTAAGGTGAAACAAAGTATACAAGTGTACGCCTCCACACCGACTTGCCGACGCCAATTCGTGCTGTACATAGACGTGAAATATACTTATTTGTTACATTATTACTGAGCTGTCTTCATGTCGTCGCTGCCGTTTGTTTAGTCAAAACTGAGCCGCTGACGCCACCGTCGCGAATATTTAATTGACTTCGCGCCGCCACCCGCAAGAAGGCGCGGCTCACATTTCATTACGCCGAACCGTTTCCAATGAATCGGTAACCGCCACATGAGATTACAGGTTCCGTTCCGGTTCGGGTTCAATATCAAATGTTTGATTTCGGTTACAGTCTTGTTCCGGTTCAGTTAAAAATAACGGCTTTGCTCCGGTTTTCGGTTCGGTTCGACACCCTGGGTAACAGCTACATGCTAATCGCGCATGATTACAACAGCCGCTTTGTCGCGTCTCGCGGCGCCAGGAAAGACACCTTGTCCGTCTACAACTATTCAGTTTTGGTTGCTTCACTGAGGGCGCGCCATTTTCATCCTCGACAGGAGCATACACCAGTGAGACAATCAAGCCATCAGACACCTCCAGTGCAATGATGCTGTTTCAAGAGCCACTTACCATGCCCTAACGAATTGCGCCATTAGCCCGTAGGCCCTAAATTAAAATCGACACAGCTGCATAAGAATCGAGCCCATTCCATTCCCACTCCATTCCGAGCAAAAGGCATCTAATTCAATTCCCATTCCATTCCCCCAGCGCTACCGCCGTTGCATTCCCATTCCATTCCGGGGTCGCGAAAGTGCAGAATGATTCCGGAATCATTCCAATAGACCTATTGCTGTCTTACCCAAGCATCAAGGTGAATGCAGGGATTGGTGTTCCACGCGCGCACGTGCTGGCCTCAGCAGTAGTAACTTTTCCAAAGCAAAAACCTAAAACAAATGGCATCTTGCACGCGCGTCTCGTCAATGCTTTCGTTTGGTTATTTACTTCGAATCTTTTATACAGGAAAGGCGTGCGCGTGTGGCGCGTGGAACACCAATCCCTGCATTCTCCTTGATGCTTGGGTAAGACAGCAAATGGTCTATTCCAAAGTGGCAACTCCGCCACACTGACATCAACACACACATGAATTTTTATGACTCCGATTTCTTTCGCTTCGCTGACCCGTGGCAGAATATAAGGAATTACTTTAAACCGTTTATTAAATCACTGTTGTCAAACGTTAAAAATACTGGTCGTAGGCAGGATGTTTTCATTATCTGATTCTTAAAAGAGACATCGAACCGAGAGGGGAAAAAACGGTTTTTAGGGGCGTCTAAACAGTAACCGAAATGGTAAAAACCGAAACCCTAAAAAACCAAAATGCAACCGATCTGAAGAAAAAACGGTAACCGTGACCGTAACCGAACCGTTATATTTACCGGTTTCAGTCCCTGCTAAAGAGGGATTTTTAGCAAGCCGTTACAGTGCTCCGCGTACCTGGTGATACCGTGACCACGGTGCGCGCACTTAAAAGTATGCTTCAAAGACTCTGGCAGTGCGGTACGCGGAACACGGTAACGGTTTGCTAAAAGTCCATACTAACACAATGGCAAGATACGTCGTTCGAACCCACAACGGAAATCCAAACCAGTTGTTCGCCTATCGGAAGCTAATCGAACGTTGCGCTGGGATTGCTGTTACGCGATTTCTATGTAGATGTCGAATCGCAGCCAGTCGTTTCACTATCGCCAGTCATTATCGCTTTCAAACATGTCTTACTTCGAAAACGAGGTAAGCATATTCTTCTGATGGCGACACGCGAAATCAATGCCGTTTGTCGCACTTTTTGAAAGGGGAAACAGTCTTCGCCCAAAAATTTCTCATTTAATCGCTGTTCATTGAGCTGCCTTCTAAAAAAAGCCCCTGCGTCTACTTTCCCGCACAACACTTGGAGAGCCAATCACCGCAACTTACGGAGGCAGCTCAGCGAATGACGATGCCGAAACATATGTTTAGACCACTGATCTCCGCTAGAGGGGCTGGATGGCGCATTGAGCTAGAGTAACTGTATAGGCTCTGCTTGCAGAGCCAGAGTATCGCGTTCCTTTTCCTTTCGCCGCCATCTCCGTATTGGCGGAGGAGTGGTCACGTGCGCAGAACTGGATCCGACCTTCGTGCGGGAAAGCGGCCTTCCAGAGCGCCGAGTTTCGGGGGAACATATTTTCCGCTTTGCGTTCGCAAAATATAGATCCTAGACCAAAATCGAACGAATCGAAAGCTTCCTAAGTCATTGAACATTATGTGTATCAACTGGGTACAGTACAAGCCCGTTTTTTATAACGCGAGCGATGTTTTGGGACATCCGTTTTCAAGGTATGTGAAGCAGACGACACGGACGACGATCGCGTTGCTCGCGTCTGCGGCTCTCGCGGAGTGATACGCGATACCGATACGCGACCGGCACATCCGGCCATCTTGGCGAGTCGGCGAGCTCTCGTTTGAAAGCAGGGGACGGCGTTTTCGTCAGCCGCTGCGTCGTTTACCGCATTGAATTTTGCATGCGCGTAGAAAGAGCCCCGTGAAAATGACAGGCCGTAGTGTTACCAAGTGCACAAATCGCGCAGACAGCGGCAAGAGCTTGTACCGGATTCCGACGGCGAGACACGATGTGAGACGCCGCCTCGTCTGGCTTTTTCGTATGGGAAGGAGATCATTTTTAATCATTGTCCGCCCTTTTACAATACCCCAAAAGATTTCTGCAGGCAGTTGTGTGAATAAACATGTTTTAGAGACTGTTAGTGCTGTGCCTGTTCGCAATTTCTTCAATGGACCATGTCGGTGGTAGTAAAATAGTTTAATAAGTTCAGCAAGATGTTCAAAATAGAAGAGAAAGCGAGATGTAGGTTGGTGTCACACACTGAAAGTAGACAGAGCTCTATCGCCCTATTCTCGGGACGGAATATACTGGTCAATAGGAAAACAGTCAATCTCGGCATCATTCTGGTCCCTGCAACGAATTGGACTGCGTTTTCAAAGACTTATCCGCATTGAAAGTGGAACGTCGGTGGACTTTTTTTATATTAGGCAGTTTGCACCTTGCGGCATCTCCCAAAATTTGGAGCACCGTCTAACATTTATTATTCGCGAGCCCCTAATGTTTTGCGATTCAAGCGAATTCAAAATTTAGCCCAGCTTGAAAGCATGCGAAAATTCCGGTCTCCAAGAGCTCTCAATTCGGGCGTCTCGAATTCGTGAAATGGCAAAAACTTCGGATCAAAAAGAAAAAAAAATTGTACACTATTTTAGCATGAAAGTGCGGGCGCTCTACATTCCTCAGATTCGCATATAATTGGGACGCACGAAGGTAAAGCACTGCTCCGTCTACATAATATTAAATAAACTGTCTGCTGAAAAAAAAAAAAAAGTCACAGGCTGAGCAGCGGCACTCGCTCTTCGATTAAACACAAGAGGAAAATAAGCAGGCCTGCGCTCTTTTGCTTCTTGCGATCGCTCGAGGGGAAAGGTCCTCCAAAAGTTGGGCAGACAGCGGGCTCACGACGCTATCTGCGTCCCAGCAACAGCGACTTGACGACTTCACTTCACACGCGACCCGCGGGACCCGCGGGTGCATACGAGGTGCGCTTTTTGCAATCGAGAGGGAAACAGGAAACGACGGGACAACGATCACGGCGCGTGCGCGGCTCGTCGCCGCACGCCGCACTATTTTTCCTTCCGCGGCGCGCCGCAGCACGCCGCCTCGCGTCTGCGCCTTCGTGCCCCTGCAAAAACCGACCGTGGCTTCCCGCAACGCTTGGCTCCAGAATGGCACCATTGCGGTACTCTGCTCCGCAAGCGGAGCATATACAGTTACTCTACATTGAGCAAACAGGTATGAAGCCACCGGAAGTAAGCGGCTTGTCCCGGACGTGAGCGCTTGGCAGGCTTTGTAACCCTTCCGAGTGCTGGTTCGAAAAGCGTCAAGGGCGCTGGATTTTCGTTGTTCCCTCAAGAGATCCTGCTTGTTGTGCAGTAAGAGCGCATGCAGACCCGAGAAGTATCATAGGAAGCCATTCAATGTAAACATTTTGAGATTCTAATTGATCAAGTGTGAATATGTCCCAAGTTCAAATGCCTCATTCCCGGCATTTAATCCAGAACAGGAGTATTAAAACCCAATCAAAGACACAAAAAAGCATGGTCCAAAATATCGACTGAATGCACTAGGAAGCCCAGTGCACGCCCGACTTCCGGGACAAGACATCAAACTTCCGGTGGCTTCACTTGCGCCAGGCTAGGAGAGCAGCTAAGCGCCATCCAGCCCCCTACCGTAGAGATCATGGTTTAGACCAAAAAACGCAGTCCGAGTTGTGACCTTAAGCAATGCAAAACGTCAGGCTTACATTGCTTAATATCACAACTCGGACTGCGTTTGGTCTAAACATAAAGAGCGTACCTATCATGCCGTCACGCGAAATAAAATTGATCACGTGGTGTGCACCAACCAACCGCTTACCAGAGGAAAAGAGAAATATTTGCGGACGAGGATGCTGGCAAGGACGAAAGCTAAGTACAATGGTTTTGCTTTTCACTGTGACCGACTGCGCTACAACCGTCTTTTAAGCCTCTTGTGACTGTTAACGACCGGCTGCTCAACAGCCCAGCTAGTGGACAAAATCAACAACCCAGGGAAACTTTTTTTTTCACATATTTTTTACTTTTTTTTCGCGTCGCGGCGCACACGAGGAACGGCGCCACGACGTGTAGCAAATGAAACGTATACCCGTTCTGATTGATATTCACTGATGGTTTTGTGCCATATTTATTGCATATTGTCATCACCACGATCACCAATGTTAGTCCTTTCTGCTATGCCGCTTTAACTGTGTTAACATTTTTTTTTTCGTCTTATCTACACATTTTGCTTGGTGTCTTCTATCATAACTGTTGAATACCTTTATCATGAGTTCTAACCATTCTAATGTAGTCTTCTGCCCTTCGTAGATATGACAAATTTTATTCGTCTGGATTTATGTCTGGTGTGTTTTCTGGGTCAATTTTGTTTTTATTGACATAATTTTAAATGTGGAATGTCAAAAAAAATTATATGTATATTTATCTTTGGGTTTTTTGGGTTGTTTTTTGTATAATTTCAAGAAAAAATGTGTTTAAAATGGTTATCGACTTATTTATTTAATTTTTCGGCGTTTATATTTTCTTATTTGTTTCTCGGCCCTCGAGACTGCGACAAATCTCCAATCCGGCCCCTCAGCCAAAACGTTTGAAGACCCCTGCTCTGGATAATCAACCCTTTCCTGTTCTGCAATCCGGGACTGTCTCTTGACCTCTTTGGTTCTTTTGTTTTCGTTACAACATGACAACCCTATTGCGCCAATCTTTCAAGGCTGAAAGGAATGCTCGTGGTTAACGATAAGAGCAGTCCTGGCCAATTTGTATCTGCTTAATCCGAAGCCTAGCCGTAATTAGGAGCGGCGCCGTGACATGCTTCGCGGTTGCAAGAAAAGTACAAAAAAAGCGAAAGAAAAGGAAACAGTACCGCTCGTCTTATGTTGCAAGCTCTCATTAATACGAAATTCTTCGTCTCCGATTAGGCGAGAAAAAGAAACAGCGAAACAAGGAAACAAAGATTTATCTTACCCGGTACGCTCTTGCTCATTAAATACTTCTTTTCTTTCTTTCTTTTTTTTTTTTCGGAGCAACCGTGTAGTCGTCCTTTTAAAGGAATAAAATTTAAGACTTCCTAGCATTACACGACTGAACGAAGGAAAAAAGGGGAAGCGAGTGTTTATGAAGCATTCCTTGGTTAGAGAATTGCTTCGAAAATCAGGGCAGCACAGGAATGCTTTTCATTCCAACTTCTCATTTGCCGCATGGAATTCTAGAAAAATACAAAAGAGAAATGGGAAAGGAAGTCTTAATGCGCCTCGACTGCACTTGAAAGGAGATGTTCGGAGCCACAGTGGGGGACATATACGAAGTGTTTCCATTTTGATTGTTTTAATGTTATTCTCTTTCTTATCCCTCTTCTCTTTTTTCCTTCTTTTTATGTCTCTTATCCTTCTTGAGACGCGGAATTGGAACGCTATGCATATTCGCTTAATTCCGTTGAAAAAAAAAAAAGAATGTTTTGGTGCAGCACATTCAGTGGACGAACATCTACAATTATGGTTGTACTTCTCTTACTTGTAACTGGTTACCTTTGTCGGTACCAAACTAAAAACTTGGTTTGTTTTCGTTTTTCAACAGTAAATTCCGATTCACATGGTGCGATTTCACGTGCGATTTCGCAGTTGCGACGCGGCTCGTGCGGCAGAAAAAGCGTGGTGTAAGCGGCAATTCTCAACGTCGCAACTGCGATATCGCAAGCAAAATCACACCCTGGGATTCAGGCTTTACGTGGTTTTGTTATGTTGTGATCCAGCAAAAGTAAACGGCAATTTTTGTAGTTATTTTTTTTTCTTTTTTAAAATTACATACAATTTTTTTTTTTTTACCTTGACTTGTGCTGTGGCTGCGTACGCATTCCGAAGCGCGTTAATCGTTGAACTCCAAAATCGACGACGTTGGTTCGGATGACCTTTCAGCCATTGTCCCGAATCCTTTCAATGACATCTTTTGGGATTAATACGCTCTACTGTACTGAGAAAACGCTGCACTTAAATTCAAGTTTTTTTTTCTTTTTTTTTGTCGTTTATTTTGAGTTTTTAATAATTCTTCAAATTAAACACGCACTTCCTTCAAGTGCGCTGGTTAAGCACGTTCAAAGAAAACGGGGGTACGTGACTGATGAAAACTTGGAACGAGAGTTACAACAGAGGTGCAGCTACAAGTCAAATGAAACAGTTGAGAATGGTGCACCTGCATTTCAGTCGTCCAAACAAAGAGGGAAGTAACGCCTTGTTCGCAAAACATCGTGTTCCTCTTCTTTTTTTCTTCAGATTTGATGTTGAGTGACGTGCTTAATTACTGCTTGGGTGAATGATGAGTTTTAGTAACATTTTGGTAACGTGCACAAGTCTGCCAACTATCCACAACACAAATTGAATTTCGTAACCTGTTTAAGTTTGCTACTTCTAAAAATGGCAACGATCTGTATGCGAGCCCGCTTTTCTGTTCATAAAACAAAATAATACTAATTGTGTAGGTCAATACAAGATATCTGTCGTTGTGACTCACTGCGTATAACGAAGCTTCTGTTATAAATAAAGCCTCACG
Source organism: Ixodes ricinus (assembly GCA_037355805.1). Lineage (NCBI taxonomy): Eukaryota > Metazoa > Arthropoda > Arachnida > Ixodida > Ixodidae > Ixodes > Ixodes ricinus. The sequence goes on from JAZHYW010045757.1 coordinate 73,453, forward strand.
TTATTATTTTTTGTGTGTGTGTTTTTTTTTTTTTGTTCAGTACGAATGGAACAGGTGCCTGAGCTCCATACTCTAGATATTTAGAGGTAAAGTGTTTGAATCCACCGTATTTTACCTTCATGATGGTTACACCTCGTCATTCTATCTCCCTTCAAAAACAGTACACTTTTGCTCAAGACCGCGCAATGTTACCCTGAGCGTTCTTTTGTTTTTGTTGTTTTCGATGGTGCTTTTCTTTACTTTGACTCCAAAACACCACGTGGACTTGTGTTTTAGGCCAGCATTGAGAATTTCCGGGAGAGCTACTGTATGTGATTCGTTTGCGAAGCGCGTTTCGCAAAACTTGACGAATTCATCTTAAATGTTTGAAACACGGATGCACCTACAGTCTTTGATACTAAAGGAAAATTATAAGCGGGTTTACAATTTCTGTGAAAAGAACATTTCGCGACAGGTGGATAAAATAGGTTTACCCGTGGCACAAAATACAGTTAAAAATGTTTCCTGTTTTCTTTTTTGTTATTGTTGTGTATTTATATAAACGTTTTTAGTCAACTCTTTTACTGACGTGGTCACCGGATAACAGTTAACAGGTGGTTGCTTCACTTCACACTGTGGCAGACATGTACAAATTACTCAAAAAAGGTAGTTAAGTTAAGTTACTGAGTATCGACGCCAAAAGTAATTGGAGTAGAGTAGAAATTACGCATCTGTAATAGTAATTGAGTAAACTACTAACTACTGTAAAAAGTAGCGTAGTTACTTTAAAGTTACTTTCAAAGTTACTTTTTGTATTTTTGTGGTAGCAAAATGAACAGCAGTTTTGATCCGTGAAAACCCGCAAGCCTAAAATGAATGCAGTCATTTTATGCAGCTTGTGTTTTCACCAAAATAGTTTATTCGCTCGCAGAAGCAATTGACTTTAAAAGTTCATGATAGGAGAGTTTTCCCCCTTTCCTCCTAAAGACGTTCCCAACCAAGCTAAAAAGACGTTCCACCGATGCGCTGGATGGAACGGCAGCGCTAATTTCAGAAACAAGCTGTGCAGGGTGGAAAGGGAGTGTCAGCATCTTCGGTGTCCATGACGAAACATGTGAGGTTTGCCTCGGCTAAAAGGTCTTTTATAAAAAAAAAAAAAGAAAAAAAAAACTTTTCTTCTTTCTGATTTTTTGGCAAGTTCACATTGTTATGATTGACCTCTCTTTATTCCACGACGTTCGGAGAGTACGCTGAGCGAGTGCACCTGACCGTCAAGGGTTCAAGTCTCACGCCACGACGATGAGATCATCCGGACGACTGCGCGTTTAGTTGCGGTGCTAGTGGTACGCTACTGAAGAAAAATATTTTTGGTTGAACAAAAGATGAAACGAAGTATACTTTGCCGCTGACACCGGGCCCAACAAAAGGATTTCCCAAGGGTGACTCGCAATCTTTGCCGGCCTCTACGGTATCGGAAGGACGCGAAGGATTACGTGAACAAGCATCGTCGCTCGTACAGTTGTAGCTTGAAGCGGGAAGTTGCTCCCATAAACGGATTATCCCTGTCTGCGTTCGTGGGTGGGGAAGTCCGGCTTTGCAAGGGAGTATGCGCTGACGAGGCGACCATGGAAACAGGTGGCCAGCTGCGAGGTCATTCCAGTGGCGCCTACCCGTGGAACCCCCAAACTGCTTGAGTCAGAACTCACTAAAGGCAGACATGAAAACAACAACCCTCGGAGTGTCCCCGTCTTTCACGGTTGCAGCTGGAGGTGCGCCGCCTGCGTGCATTACCGCATTAGGTCAATACCCGACCAAGGCTTGTTAAGCATCTGTTCCTGCGTTCGTGCGCGCCGGTGCTCCGTTTTGGCTGCTCGTCGCCACCTCGGCCCGAGACGCTTGTGGGAACGGAATGTGAGGGGGCCCCTTGCTCGGAAATGGCACTTCATCTGCCGGCGTTTTGTTTCTGCGCTCAAACTTTTGTGGTGAGCAAAATTAGCACTAGGTTTCGAAAGTAGTTAGTAATTTGAGTAGAAGTTACTTGAAAAAAGTAGTTAAATTAAACTACTAATTACCCAAATAAATTTGTAATTGAAAGTTACCAAGTTACTCGGAAAAGTAGTTAAACTACAGTAGTTTGAGTAGAGTAGTTGAACTACGTCCAAGTCTGCACTGTGGTCACTCGAGAGGTTATTTCTTTGCTCGACACCGTTGTGGTCCCTGCCCCAACGCAGGGCCCGTCATCGTCAATTACACTGGTTTGTAATATCTCTGAGTCACGGGAAGGTCAACAAGGGCGGCTGCACGACGGGTGTCTGCACACGAGCGCTCATGTAGACAGCCCACCCGCACTGTACGAGTGCGGACACCTGAAATGTGTCATTTGAAAACTACACTGGGTTTGGATGCCAGTGCAGTGTAGACAGATCCACACACCAGCATGTAGACTTGGGAAGTCATCCGTTACAAGTAACGGTTTACTTGTAATTCATTACTTTTTCCAGTAATTTTGTAATTGCCACATTACATTTTTGCGGCAGTAATTTTTAACGTAATGTTGTTACAAAATTTAAGTAAAAAATTACTTTATGATTACTCGTTAGTCGTATTTAAAAAAAAAATCTATATTATAACTCAAAGTGGATTGTGCACTAGTGTTCGCCCTATGCTGCTTTTTTGTTGTTCATTTTGTTCCTGGCGGGGCAGCGTGATACATATACGTCCACAGCGCTCGACTGACCGAAATGGCTCGTGGAGGATTACGAGACGGAATGTCCAACGAGCCTGAATGTCCAACGAGACGGAAGATCCAATAATGGATATTCAGGCACGTTGGATATTCAGGCACGTTGGACATTCCGTCTCGGTTGGACCTTCTGTCTCGTTGGACATTCAGGCTCGTTGGACATTCCGTCTCAGTTGGATCTCTCGTCTCGATGGACATTCAGGCTCGTTGTACATTCCGTCTCGATTGGATCTTTCGTCTCGTTGGACATTTAGGCACTTTGGACATACCGTCTCGCCTGTCACGTGCTAGAATAATTCGTCTTGTTAAATATACAAAGTATATTTAATCCGTGTTCCTGCAGTCATTGCCGTATTTTCGTCGTACTAAAATGTCGTCACTGAAGCCGACGTTGACGAGTCGACAGAGAAACACAGAGCAGACACAAATATTCTAATTTCATCTCTAGAAAGGCATGATGGTTAGTTAGCTGAGTGCCGATGCGCAGCTACGTACCAATCGGCTAAAGGTGTTGATTGTACGACGCCAAACGCTCCTTTGATATTTACAGTTCAAATGTTTTGAATGTTTCGATGACATAGGTCAGCCAATTTGAAATATACAGTATATTAAGGATGCGGTGTTTGGGTGTTCTAGTGCATCGCAATTAGGGGGCGTCTATGAAAGCCGCGCTTCAGATTCCAGGAATTTCTAGTTCAGTCCTCATCCCTGCCCGTTTCGATCTATAGATAAGCTACTTAAGGAGACCGACATTGTAAGCACATGACCGCCCGCCAGCGCCATTGACTATGCGCAGAGTCAATATTTAAATTTTTGAAAGGAGCGTGCAAACTGCGGTGCAAGGCATCAGCAGTTTGCACAAGCTTAACTTCCCACTGATAACCAAATATATATATATATATATATATATATATATATCGGGTTAAACTTTTTCATCGATCTCTAGCCACCCAATAACATTTTAGGATGTGAAAAGTGTTCGAAGCCTTTTAACGTTCTCTCCTTTTCCCCGTTAGTGCTTAGCATTGGCCTTACAGCAATGGATGGGAGATCACACGGTCTAAACATCGTCTAATTTCCCTTGCTTTGCTTTAATGAAATGACAAATGCGTGACGTGCTTGTCGACCACATACGTCATGGGATCCGGTCGATGACGAAAGGAAAGCGTTTAGCTCAACAGGCCGTTTGCGAAATTCTCAAGTTCCAATGAGCACGTAAGGCGTATACTTACACGTGCCACACGCGTTCGCCTTTTCTGCAAGAATGATTCTAAGTAAATTACAAACATAAGGCGATGACGAATGCTACTTGAAAGTGACATTTGTTTTATATGTTTGCTTAATGCATTACTGCTACAGACGCCATGACACCCAGTACTGTGTGAGACAACAAACCCAGCATAATCCTTGATGCTTGGCAGTGTTTTGCACACGGTCTATTCCCAGTGTTTAGTGTATAGTTCTAGACTTACTTTTCACCACCTTCAAAATCACGGTGACGTGATCCGCTTTCCATTAGAGGCAGCGAAGCTATACGCGTAGGAAAAATAGTGGCGTCGATGTAGTCGATTTGTACGTGGGTTCCGTATAGTTATATCGTTGTTTTGACGGCGTGTTTTGGAGCATCAGGTTTCCCAATAACGCTTCTTCGCGCAATATTTATCTCTTGGGCGTAAAAAAAAACAGAATAAATAGAAGTACGCCTCGTACACCACTCTAAACCTGATAACTCCGATATCAACACGCGACCGCGTGTTTGCAAGCAGACTCGGCAGGTGGCGACACCGCCGCTTTTTTTTTCGTGTGCGTGAGTGCGTGTGTGCGTGTGTTACGGGACTATGGATTGTCACGTGACGTCCCATTGTCCCGTAACGTCATCGTGGAAATTCTCATCTGCTAAATTTAGCGGGATAATTTATCCGCTAAATTTAGCTTGAAAATGTATCCGCTAAACTCGAAAGAAAGTTTTGCAGGCTACATCTGGAGGCGTAGATTTGCCACGGTGTCACATGAAGCGTGCCACGAGTATGTTGCGTCTCGGCTGTCGCCGCAGAGGACGGGGCCAGGGAACCGGGAATTCCGTTTTCTCTTAACTCGAGTCTGCCGTTTAGAGGCACGTAGCCGCGCCTCTGTTTCGAGAGCGTAATAAAACCTGCGTCATCCGTAGAGCTACCGGTGACACTTTTGGTTGGGCAGCGCTTGTTCTACGCCTGTGCCGGATCGTTTAACGGACGACGACGACGAGATTCCCAACCTGCCCCGTCTTCTTTGCTCGCATAACGGCGATATTGCTGCCCCCCCAGTTCCACCCCTCACGCGTTTAAAGCAGCTGCGAGGGGCGCTGCGAGGCGACCTAATCGAATAAGTTGCCCAGAAGCGTCGCGAGCACAGAGGGCTCCCCGAGAAGACACCCGCAGAGACACGATGCCTCCCTTTAGCAGGCGCGCCACAAATTCGTTTAGATCGAGGGCGGCCCGTCGACTTAATTTCCCAGCGCCGATGTCGTCGTCCCCGCCGTCACATCGCGCGCCGCTAAGTAATTGTCCTCGACGCCCGCCGTCCGGTCCGGAGGCGACGAATTAGACATTTATGTCACACTGCTGCTATTAAACGAGGAAGTGGAGAACGACGGCGAGCTTGATTAACGCCCACCCTCAATGCACCTCAACCGGAGCAAGCGGATCTGTGAAACCCGATAGGGGCGACCAGGTCGCCGTCGCCGGACGGAGGGAGAACAAAATTGGGAAAACAAGAGAAAACAAATACAAAAAAAAACGGAACGGAAACAGTACTTAGTCGGAAAAGGGAATAGTCGACCACTATATGACTGGCGAAATATCGGTTTTCTTTTTTCATCGCCGTCTTGCTTTGTTTCCTTTTTTTTCGCGCTTTATTTTTTCTTATGTATTTTCAATTTTTATGTGTGTGTGTGTGTGTGTGTGTGTCTGTGTCTGTGTGCTGTGCGTGCGTGCGTGCGTGCGTGTGTGTGTGTGTGCGTGCGTGCGTGTGTGTGCGTGCGTGCGTGCGTGCGTGCGTGCGTGTGTGTGTGTGTGTGTGTGTGTGTGTGTGTGTGTGCGTGTGTGTGTGTGTGTGTGTGTGTGTGTGTGTGTGTGTGTGTGTGTGTGTGTGTGTGTGTGTGTGTGTGTGTGTGTGTGTGTGTGTGTGTGTGTGTGTGTGTGTGTGTGTGTGTGTGTGTGTGTGTGTGTGTGTGTGTGTGTGTGTGTGTGTGTGTGTGTGTGTGTCTGTGTTTCTTTAGTTATTACTACACTGTGATACCTTTCTGACACCCCGTGGATAAAAAAAGGAACAAATAAATGCATTGAATTCCGGACTTCTCGGTTGTAGCACGGAGAGGACAAAGTAAAAGAGAAACAAAAGGTATGTGAACAACACCGGAGATGGGAGATTATTTTATTTTTAATTTTAATGGGCGATTTTTCTTAAACCAATTTGCCTCGGATATCAATGAGCCCTCCAAAATCTGGATTTTGATTCAGCTCGACTGAACCTCATTTTCACATTCGCGGTACCGAAAGGGCAGAGTTCAGGATTGCTTCTCCAATATTCTTCTTTTTTTTTTCTAGAATTAAATTGGTTAACAGCTCACTAAAAAGACTTATACCCCCTTCACACGGCCAGCCAAAAAAAACACAGACAAAATAGCTCCTTTTCTAATCGGCGAGTAGACCTTCATTATTAGCGCCATCTCTCGGTAGCCGCGTGAACTATTGACCCTCCGCGCCATTTTTGAGGCTTCCCAACGTCCCCGCTCAGCCTGCGTGGCGCTCTCTGCGCTTGTTCTTATGATGCTATTGTGTGTGTGTGTGTTTTTGTTTTTTTTTCAATGTAGTGGTGGTGGTTTTTGGTATTTAAAAATGCATCATATTAGCAAGCCTGGTTCAGACAGTCGAGTTGTTCCGTTCAAAATCACCGAAACGACACCACTAACATAATCACCGGAAAACAGCTGTTTGCCGCACACCAAGTGGGAAGCAATGCAAGAAGTAGCCTCGTAAAAGAATCATGAGCCGCAGTTGTCCCGCTGTCTTCATCGCACTGTTGTACAGAACGGCGTTCCTGGAACGCGTTCCTTTTAGGAGGAACGAAGGGAACGCCGCCGTTCCATTCTGGATCGGTGGAACTGGAACGGGAACTCGTTACATTTTTACTAAAACAGAAAAAGGAACGGTGTTCCTTTTTTCGTCCAGTGGGGTAATTTTTATTTTATTTTCAATACGGAAATGTTAAAAGTATAAAAATAATATCTTTACGAAGAACTGGATCTCGTTAGCTTTTTGGTTATTTATCTTAGGGTTTATTTTGTGTGGTCCTCGCTTGGTAAGTGTCCGGTGCAAAGAGCTAGTGGACATTGATTCTTTTTTCAGTGACCGAGATTCCGGTACCAAAAGCAAAACTTTTAGTTGACAGAAAGGACACAGAAAGAGGGACGTTTCAAACTCGGCAACTTTCTTTGATTCCACAAATCTTCACAGACCCAGAAATCTAAGGTCGACATCAGCCATCACTGAACTTCACACAGAAAGACCTACAGTGACAACAAAAGAACAGGTTACCATACATCGAACGCATTCTTGTATCCCGAACATTGGTCACTTAATAGATACACAAAATTTAACTTTTATTCCTTTTCCCCTTATACCCTACCTTAAAACTGAACAACGAATCCAACCTTTGCGAAGAAGGACTTGTAGTTCTCAAGACTGAGCTTCCAAAAGCCTTACCCTCTTCTTCACCTGCTCGTTTTGCGGATAGCAACATCGAGAAACAACTGTTGTTAAGTTCGAACAAGGCACTTTGTTTGATTGAAACGTTTGAGGTGGTTGTAAAACGCTCATGCAATATGGGGTAACAGTACATTTGGCTCGTCTGAATCGCCCACCACAAATATCAATATGGTTAACAGCTGATATTTTTAAAGGTGAATATTCAACAAATGAAACCCTGCTTCCGCTTTTTTTCTTCTCTTGGTGCCCTTCCATCACGGCATTCAAATTCGAATGTTGTCATTTAATAATAATAATAATAATAATAATAATAATAATAATAATAATAATAATAATAATAATAATAATAATAATAATAATAATAATAATAATAATAATAATAATAATAATAATAATAATAATAATAATAATAATAATAATAATAATGCTTTATTTACCTTATAAGTATGGTGGGAGCTGAAGAAAAAGCTGTTCAAGCAGCTTGACGGGTCCTCGGCCCCTTACAGTCACACAGCACTTGCAAAGGTTACATATACAAGACATTATATAATGCTTAAAATAGCACTATATACGTGCAACATTTCAAGAGCGGTAACACAAGTTACATAACAGTAATCAAGTAATACACTGATACATGTACAAAACAGAATATAACGTTATGACTGTTTACTTTGATAAGATAGACAACAAAAGTAACTTTCCTCGATCTAACTAAATATGGTAATTAGCAAGATACAAATGTAACGTATATGCAACGACACGTTCCATTTTCTAAACGGTAACGGGAACGAGTTCCTTTCTCACAGATGGAACTTGTAACGGGAACGCGTTCCGAAAATCAGAAGGAACGAGGAACGAGCTTTCGTTCCTTCTTTTGAGGAACGTGTACAACACTGCTTTATCGGTGCTGTCATTGGGGTTTCTGTGGATGCATCCGAGACAAATGTGTGATACATCTTTGATTAGTAATTAATACAGTAATGATGAGCTTCATATATCAAGAGAACCTGACAGAGCCCGTGGTAGAAACAGGCAACGCGGTGGCCGAGTGGCCTAGCGCACACCAGCTCGGAGCACGTGGAGCGAAAGCTCGCGCTGCAGAACCCAGCATCCTGGGCTCAATCCCCACCCTGCCCGTTTCGATCTGGATGAGCATCGTACCGGCGTGCGGTCGTGTATTACTACTGCGTGGTGCACGTTAAAAACCCCAGGTTAGCGGTTGTACCGCACTGGCTAAATTTCTCATCTACAGCTGAGACACCAGACGCCCACTGAGGCAGACTAACTTCCGGCTGTATAAACATACACACAACAATTTGCTTGCTTGGATGGGTTGTGATGGCCAGCTTGCGCCCTCCTGCGTCCGTCGTGTTATGTTCGGGGACATATGTGGCGAGGTACGGGGACAAAGCGCAGGTTTTCATCTACTCTGCGGTGTTCCTGAGAGGCGGGCTATTTGTCTATCCCGATGTTGGTGCAGAAGAGAGGTGAGGCGGAGAAATAGTCCCGTGTCATAGAGTTTCTGGTTGGAGGTGTAGATGGAAAGGTACAGGGAGGCGTTGTTTAGGGTGTCCAATGCTGGTGAGAGTTTGGTGTGCTGTTGTTGTGCGAGTGTAAAATATGGTATAGAATAGAGAATCTTATTGAGAGCTAATGCATCAACTAGTTGGCACAGTGGATTCGTCACAGCGTACGAGAAACGAAGACAAAGTAGAAGAGTGCATGTACACAGCACGAGCGCTCGTCCTGTGTACACCCTTCTACTTTGTCTTCGTTTCTTGTGCGCTGTGTCGAAACAACTAAGCATAAACCAACTAGCCCGCATCGCCACCATAATTATAGACGCTTTCAGCGCGCGCCAGATTGAGCCGCCATAGCCGACCTTCTCTTGTCTTACCGAGATGCCGAGCCACTGAAGCGGGCGTTGACGAGTCTCCACAAGGGCCTATGCTGGGGAGAAGGACACAGTAGCACCTAAAGTGGCAATGGAGTGTCCTGCTGTGGTAATGATGAAGTGGAGGGAACGGAATAATAGGGAACAAACACTGAAGGTCGGTTATGGCGGCGCCCATTTAGAGCTGCCTGAAAGCGTCTATAGTTGGCTTGCTTGTTTTTTTATAAAGAGCTGCGTGCTTCTTAACCACTCTGCGTACCAGATATAAGTAACCGAGTGGCATCTGTTTATGGTTGAGTTGATGTTGGCATGGTGTGTCCTCTCCTGTAAATGTATGCCTACAATTTTACATGAGGAAACTCTCGGGATGGGGTGTTGGCCGATGTGTAGAGATATGTGATGATTAACAGAGTGCTGATACTGGGTATATGTAAGAAGCAGCAGTACTGATTTGTCTGGAGCTGGTTCAAGGCCTGCTTGTGCGACGTATTCACTTATGATGTCCAGTCCCTGCTGCAGAGTTGACTCCACTTCCCCATGTGACCCGTGGGTGCACCAGAGGGTGAGGTCGTCCGCGTAGATCTGTGACAGATGGGGGATTTGCTGGAGGCGACGGGCCAGCTGGGCCATGCAGAGATTAAATAGGGCAAGGAAAAGCACCACCCTTTGTGGGGTGCCGCGTGTGAGCGTGATTGATGGGGACATCTCATCAGCTATACAAAAGCTGGCTGTACGATTTTTGAGGAAGTTGAGGATGTATGTGCATAGTTTGTGTCCGCAGATGGTCTCTCGAAATGAGGAAAGCAAGTGGTCGTGGCCGACGTAATCGAATGCTTTACGAACAACAATAGTGACAAGGGCGTGCAGCTAAGCACAAGATGGCGGTAGAGAGGAATGCTGAAGGAGGAGAAAGAGGTCTTGGCTGAATATGTGAGGGCGGAATCCGATTAATGTATGTGTAAAAAACGAGATAGCTTCCAGATGGTCCTGGTGGCGGTCCAGGACCATCCGCTTCATCGCATTTCGCGCGCAAGAAGTAAGGTAAATTGACCGAAGGTTGCTGAGTGAGAAGGGTTTTTTCCCGGTTTACGTGCCATGGTGATAATAGAGGATTTCACTCTTATGGTAAGGTGCCCTCCAACCAGTGTGTATTGATGTGAGCTAGAAGTTCTTTTTCCTCCTCGCTCATTCGAAGTGGACGCTCTCAGGTATGTTTTCAACCGTCATAGTGAAGAGAACGAGCGCTCAGCTTCCGCCGTTGTTACGCGCAGAGTCGTTAGAATCTTGAGGAGACAATAGACGTTTGGGAATATGGCCTCCGGACAGAGGGCGACCGCCTGTAGCGCAGACTTGACGGGCGTTTCACGTTTCTCTCTCTTTCACTGTATGCCTAAAATTTCCATATTTTTGACGAAGTTTCCTCACTTCGTGAAATTTCCCTCCATCGAGACGCCCGTCTCGATGGTCGCTCACGGATGCGATGAAGTCTGTCTTGCTTTCTGCTTTGCATGTCGAGGGGCATCCGATGTAATTCGTTATTAGATTAATCTTTTCGTTGCACGGAACATCAGAAACTCCGAAGAGCCTTCATATTCTCACTATGCATAAGCGCAACGGTATTCAAGTTCGTTTCCACGTTCGGCGTGTTGTTTGCGTGTTTGTGTGTGGTGTGTTGTCATTTTTCCGAGTGATGGAACGACGAGTTTGAACTGACGACTTCTCATCGCCCCGAGGATGTGCCGCTGCTGCCTTTGGACCACACTGCAAGAATAAAGCGGCCTAGCAAAAATAAGACTCTCTTTCCTTCGGCATCTTGTTCTGTAGCACGAATTTGTTAAACTTTTAATAGATAATAGATTTTGGTTTTGGGATTGTTCAGAATTACCCTCTAGTGTTTGTGCGTAAACAATTGCGTCGACAATTTTTTTTTGTTGCTTAATTTTTGTGTTAGTATAGCCTGCCGGTAACAGCCAGGTGAACGATAAGCCCCACATTGCGTGCCGACGGCTTCGATATCGGTATACGTATACGAGCGCAATGCACACATATTGGAGCATGACGCAGCGAAAAGCCAGATATTTCTTCGCAGTAAAAGCGCACTCCGGTGATACGTAGTCACGTTTCGATTGGCCCGCCAGGCCAGCTTTCGCCGTACTTGCATGTTATGCAATCCCGGCTTCCTGGTCTACACCAGTATTCCTTGCTTTAGATACCATGGCTAAGCGGCGCCACCAGAGTAATAGCTCACGTTTGAACAATGCAGCTGCCACTCCCAGGCATACTCAATGTTTCTTGCTTCAGTCGCTAGATAGCGCCAGTCCAAACAGCATTGCAGGTTGCCTATAGACCAGTGTCCGAAATCTCAGGCTCCAGCGATAAAGATTTGAAATAATAATCACAAGCGCAGGCTCTTGTGAAGAGGGGGGCTGCGCATAAAACAATGTTTTTGCTCTTTACAGCACTCTTAGCATTGGTGTTGTTATTGGAGCTTCGTGACTATGCCTTTCCGACGTTCTTGCACTATACGATATCTGCGAAGGTTTCTAAATAAAAATGAAAGCATTCACAACTACCTGTAACGCCGAATTAGAGCGCAGCTCTTGAGGAGGAGGATGGAAGGGTACTGAGGGGAGGGTATACCCTCCTCCTCCTCCTCACCTCGTCATCCTGCCTGCTACTCCGCCACGGGGGCAACGTGACCCCCGTGAGGTCACGTGACCTCAGGGGGGCCACGTGACCTCAGGGGGGGTCACCTGACCTGAGGCGGGTCACATGACTCCCGTGACGCCACGGGAGTCACGTGACCTCACGGTTACGCCGACGCCGACGGCGACGCCGCTCATGCCGGAAATGGGCGCCTAAGAGCTGCGCTCTAAAACGGAGTTTCGCAAAAAGTGCAGCCCCCCCCCTTTACTGTGTCACTGTGTCGGCATAAACAAACACGGTGGCGCCCATGGAACAGAGCAGACACTGGCTGCATTTACATGGATGCGACCGTGGCGCATCGAATCGAGATTTGACAATTTTGATTGGTAGCAGATGGGTAGAAGAGGAAGAAGTAGGAAGATAGGCTGCGTGCAATTGGTCCCTGCTCGATTCGATGCGCAACGATCGCATTCATGTAAACGTGGTCACTGGTGCATAGCTATCCTTGAGTTTTGTCTGGCCTTCACGCGTTGGTAATGCAGTGCTACCTCAAAAAGCAGGGGGAGTTGTGTGCTGTGAGGAAGCTTTTCAAGTTGGGGGGCCGCGACTACGACGACAGTAGAACAGTGAGCCACCACGCCCGTATTCCTGTAAATTAAGCCTGCTCCGTTTTCAAAAATGACAACGCAGCTTTACCCAACGTTGGCTTTACCCGTTTTATCTTAACAACGCCTCGCTAATTTTTAAGTGAGTGTCCGTACCGCCGAACTCACCCTGCTTTGTCATTTGGGGGGGGGGGGGGGGGTTAATGCCACTGCGTCCCCCCCCCCTTCGGCCCGAAATAAAATCCTGCCTACGCCACTGGTTCCGAGACAAAAACACTAGAGAACTGTATGAGGCACAAGACATTCTCACCAGTGGTGAAAAATGCATAAGCGGTGACTTTAACGCAAAAAATAACTTTTATTTCAGTTTCAGTTCCTTCGGCGTTTCCCTTGAAGACTTGAAACACAAGAAGAACTTCTCTTCCAGCGGTGTTTTCCTTAAAGACTTGAAACACAAAAAGAACTTCAGTTCCAACGGTGTTTTCCTTCACGACGTTTTAGTCGTTTGCTCGGTGTCCTTTCTTTTTATTCTTGTTTTCTTTTTGTTTTATAGACACTTTTTACGTGACAAGTACTTTCACTTTAGGTGAAGTTAAAATATTTTTTTATTTAGATTTCTAAAACTAAATATGTTGTCTTAGTAACAGCAGCGAATTTCTTTTTATCATTCTTTTCTCCTTTTTCACTTCCACCTTGTCTTTCTCTACATGCTTTATTAAATTGACAGTTGTAAGTAAGCACTCTGTCCTGTCCCCTCCTTCTCTTCTTAGTCATTTGCGTTTTTTAAATCATCGTCTAGAAGAAAGATGTTATTTACAGAGTAAGAAACCAAAATAAAAGTCAGATAGAGAAGGAGAGCAATTTATAAGGGTCACCAAAATATATACGAAATTCAGTCCACCGACTTCACTTACGGCTCACACGGTGTTAATGCAGAGAAGACGCTTCGTTGTGGTAACGTTTGTTCTGGGGCCTGCCAGGCTGGGTCGGCACAGGCGTAGGTTTGCTGCAGCTTGGCTAACGGCGGCGGTCCACAGTGTACAGGTTCAAAGTCCCCACGGGCCTGTTGGCGCCCGTCCGGAATCTTCGACTGTCGGGACCGCTGGTGTTGAGCCGGGTGCCGATGCCCAACAGCCCTTTTCGAGCGCCTCAAGCCTGTGTCACGTTCCCTCTCCTCGTGTCGTCCACTTCTTTTTTCATATTCCCATTCCTTGATATGGTCTTGCAGTCTTCTTCATCTTTGATGATCCAAGTGATCACGGCGTTCACCTGCGTATTCTTCCTCGTCGTTTGTTGCGATCGATCTGTTGCTCACATCGGGCCAATCGTTCCTTGATTGATGTAAGGGGGAGGAAAGAGTAATGGGTGGTGGAAAGGGGGACGGAGAGCAGGGGATGGAGGGGGAGTACCTGGTTGCATCGGCGGTGCGACTGCTCTCGGGGGTCTGCTGGCGGTAGCGTAGACGCAAACGGCGATGCTGAAGCCTCTGTTGTAAGATCTTTGGCTGGATACGGTATGGTGGCCGGTTGGAGAGGTGACCATTGGGTGCTGTGTGGTTTGGTTGGTGTGCCGGTGGTTTAGGTGGTGGAGATTGGCATCCCCATTCTGCCGTACGGGGGAGGTTTGGTGTTGTCTCGCACGTCAATGTTTGTCTTTGAGTTGTCTGCTGTGGTTGCCCGGACTGTTGGTGAAGTGGGGGCGTCTCTTGGTTTGTGTGTGTAATTGTGAGCAGTGCTGTGTGCGTCGGTACCGCCCGATGCCTATGAGGGTCTTGCATGGGGAACGATGACGACCATGCTGTGACCCCCGGCAGGGTTCTCCGGAGATTGAGTCGCTGGTCGTAGGCTGCCTTGATGCTGCTTTGTCGATCTTTTGTTGGACTTGGCATGCTGGATCAAAAAAGGCTGTTCGCCGCCGCAATGGGAGGACTAAGGGGTGCATGTATGGGGGGCTTGTTGTTGTTGGAGAGGAGTGGCACACGTGGGGCATCGCCAGAAAGTCGGCGCCTCGGGGCATTTGAGGGCGCGATGGCCGAGGCTCTGCAGCGTTCGCATGTTAGTGCTTTTGGTTGATGAGGGCAGCACCTGTATGCTGCTCATCGGAGGAGTACGGTTTGGGGAACTGTGGTGCCTTCGAAGGTCATGATGACTGACTTGGTGGCCCCCATCGTTCTTGACGTGATGATGGTGCCTTGATAGCTTTTCAGGGAGGCCATTAATTCGTCGGAGAAGAGGCCCGCTTTGATACCATGTATAACGCCCTTGCATGAGTTAAACGGTGCGGTAAGGTAGTAGGAGTAATTGGGTGGAGCTGTCTATTATTCTGATGTCGCCAACTTGGCCGAGTCATTGTGTTGTGTTTTCATAGGCGGTTTTGAGATGATTACTCTTCGTAGCAAGCGAGTGTGTATTGTGAGATCCTGACATGTTTGAGGTGGAAGTGCCGCAGCTGAAATGAAGGCGGATAGAAGTGAATAGGGTTTGATGTGTTCCAAGCGGAAGGTGTGGGGGAGTCGTACCACGATGGTGTGGACCTCATGCTGCGCTCGAGCTACGAGGCGCTGTTTTCGATTGTTGCCGGGTGTTATCCATCCGTGATCCGTATCTGGATGGTATCTCGATGGCGATTTTCGGTGGGGGAAGCCGAGTCCGAGTCGGCGTCGATGTTTGCGACGTTTGAGTATTGTTCGAAGGGTTATGCGGCAGGTGGTGGCTGCGTTGACGCCGCCGACGCGGCATCTGTCCGGGCGGAACGCCGCGCTGGGCAGGAGGCTTAACCAAGCTTAACGGCACCGCCGCCGCCGCGGAGATGAAGATGGTCGTTTATCCAAAAATATGGACTCACGGACGATTATGTTGGTGTCAAGGTGAGGCTGTAAGCATTTGGAGCACGATGCAAAGGTGTGCACGTGCACATTGTAAACTTATTCGCCGCCAACCATAAAAGTACCCATGTTTTGGGTACTTTTATGATGGTGTTAATGGGGCGTTAGTTGTTTTATTTGTTGTCTGGGAACCAAAAATAAAAATAAAAAAGCTCCAACTCAAACTTCAGTTGCATGGTGTGCTCGAAAGGGGTTGGACGTTGACCAACCTCTTTCCAATGGTTCAAATAAACTCTGGGACCGCGCATCTCACAAACGCGCTAACTGAACGCGCATACATAATGAGTGATCGAAATAAAAAGTCTGATAGGGCAAGAAGCTAGCTGGAACACTTATCATAAGAATGCATCGTGATCTAAGCAATACAAACACGGTAAAACGAATTAGGCTGCTTCAAAGTCCAAGATCTGAAGTCATTATTCCGCTTGAAATGAAAATTTGAAACCAGTAAAAATTTACCATATCAATACATGATTATTAAATTGCGTTGTATTGGGCGACGCAAGGCCTTGAAGGAAGGTGGAAAATATTTTAAGGTCGCTGAACTTTTCTTCTCTCGTTTTAATGCAAAAAATTAGAATCACTTGTCATCAAACACACAAAGTAGTTCAACTTTGAAAGGGAATACTATGAAAAGCTTACATGTTCTAAAAAGAATGCACTTCATGTGCTCTGGTTTTCACTTTGAACTAGGCGTACGTAATAAGGGTAAGATAAGAATAAAGACATAAGGATAATTATAAGGATAAGGATTAAAATTAAGTTTAATCACACACACAAAAAAATACAATGTAATATGAAATCTTTAGTTCATCTCACGGTGAAAAACTCTGACGTGCGTACTTTACAATTTCACATAAACCGCGGTTTCCTGCTCGAGTGACTCAAGATCACTATCTGCGTCTAAAGCTGAGAACATCGTTTATACCCGCAGCGAAGATAGACTCCGACGTGTATCACACCTGTTCAACTTGGACTGCCGTCTCGGCGAACTTACCCGAATGTTTTCGCCTCTCATCTAACTGCCAGGATAGATTTACGGGGCCGCACCGTCGTTCCCAAAACTCAATGCCTCGATAGAGCCGGAGGCCTTCTACCCTGCTCGCTGCATTGTTTTGCTCGCGAGACGGTAACCGGCTTCTAAAAGCAGCGACCGCATTCGCCCGTCACATAGATGGGCCTTCCGCTTGCCTTATTTATGAACGGAGGGTCGGGAGCAGATTATTCGCATACTTTCAGGCGATCTTTCAGAATGCGCCCGTCTGGTGGGCTGTCCGGGACTGCACATATTGAAATAAATGTTGCTTAGCGCTCCCTGTAATACTGATGGACAGCTGGATTAGAGGAACCCTCCCTTTATCGCGGTCGTCTGTCAGACCAATATCATTCCCTGATGTGTTTTTCGGCCGGTAGCTAGACGAAACTTGGACAAACGTATACGGGCGAAACTTTAGGGGAGAAAAGTCTCGGACACAATGGCCGGGAAGTGATAAGTTATGCCGAGTTTCGAAATGTGCCGGTGCGCCCACGGCTTTTCGTTCATCCCCTTGGGACTCGTGGTCTTGCAAGGGAATCTGTCCGTCGCGATAAAGAGGCAAGTCACGTCTGACCCAGTGCTTTGAAAGAAGAAACGTCTCGTCTGTACAAGTTTCACCCTTTCGGGGTTTTGGTTCGCTAACCAGCACGCTCGTTTAAGTCAAACAATCAAATCAACTACCTAGCTCCCATCTAGCGGCAGCCATAAGTCGCCCGGCAGGTTACGAGGTTGCTTGTAAGGTTGAATTTATGCTTGATCCACCACAAGCCTGGAAAGTCTGTTTCGTCGACTACAGTCATGACCTGTTAATATGGACCCCGTTAATATGGGTACCCCGCTGTATGGACAGCCTTTCGGGAGACAAACTGGGAAAATGCATGCATTTTTATCTCGTTATTATGGACACCTCACATTATGGACAATATTTTTGCGGGAACGGAGGTGCCCATATTAACGAAACATTATTGTATCCCGAAAGAAAATAATCTGCTGCTTCCTTTTTCTTGACGCCGAAATTCCCATCGGCGTTCTTTCAAACTCTCTACTTCAAACATAATATAGGCAATGCAGTGATATGTATACTTCTAAAAGAAAATGTGCGTCTTTTCCATTGTGTGCATAAACACCTCCTCGGAAGTAATTTCGATATGTAGGAAAGAGCCGCGCATCGGGATTCTGGGGCCTCAGACCCACTTGTTGCCGATAAGCCCACTAACGAGGTGAGCTAGGCACAGAAGCCACCGGAAGCCAACGGCTGCATTGTCAGCACATGCTCCCGGGAATACCTCCTGCTTTTACCTCGGGGGAATGGAATGTCCTAATTGATTGACTCGGATCTTACCTTTTTACGGATGTAAACAAGGTATATATATGTATATATATATATGCGTCAAAAATAGCCCCATTTGCCTTCGGATGAGAGCTTATCAAGCAGTCGTCACCTGTGCACCTTCAATGGCCATCTCTGACCACTTGCAATTCGAACCAATAGAAGTCCCGTAATTTAATCATTTCTTTTCCAAAGCTTACAGATGCCACTAACCAAATTTACCTTAAAAAAAAAAACGCGCCGATTTTTTTTAGCGTTTTTTTTTGCATTGCTTTTTGTTTTGATGGGCCACGCCACTCAGAAGGGGCGGGACCTAGAGAAAAAGTAAGTACCAGATAAAAATGAAAGATGTTTACAAAACTCTTGAGGAGGAGGGGGGGGTACGGAGGGGAGGGTATGCTTCTCCTCCTCCTCCGTACCCTCTCCTCCTCCTCCTCCACACCCTCCCTCCTCCCACACTTTTTCCGCTAAGTTTAGCTGAAAAATGGACGTCACGTGACCTCAACACCAATTTAGTTTCCCCGCTAAACTTAGCGGGGAAAATGACGTCAGATGACTTCCTCCCCCCCCTCACATCACCTATGAACAAATTCAGTTTCTCCGCTTGATTTAGCGGGAAAACTGACGTCACGTGACCTCAACACCCATTCAATTCCCCGCGAAATTTAGCGGGGAAAGCGAATTGGTGTTGAGGTCATGTGACGTCAGTTTTACCGCTAAATTTAGCGGGGAAACTGAATGCGCATTGTTGCATTATGGGACGTGTCACAGACCTACACACCAATTCAGTTTCTTCGCTAAATTTAGCGGGAAAAATGACGTCACATGACTTCCTCCCCCCCTCACATCACCTATGAACAAATTCAGTTTCTCCGCTTGATTTAGCAAAAAAACTAACGTCCCGTGACCTCAACACCCATTCAATTCTCCGCGAAATTTAGCGGGAAAGCGAATTGGTGTTGAGGTCATGTGACGTCAGTTTTACCGCTAAATTTAGCGGGGAAACTGAATGCGCATTGTTGCATTATGGGACGTGTCACAGACCTACACACCAATTCAGTTTCTTCGCTAAATTTAGCGGGGAAAATGACGTCACATGACTTCCTCCCCCTCACATCACCTATGAACAAATTCAGTTTCTCCGCTTGATTTATGCAAAAAACTAACGTCCCGTGACCTCAACACCCATTCAATTCTCCGCGAAATTTAGCGGGAAAGCGAATTGGTGTTGAGGTCATGTGACGTCAGTTTTACAGCTAAATTTAGCGGGGAAACTGAATGTGCATTGTTGCATTATGGAACGTGTCACAGACCTACACACCAATTCAGTTTCTTCGCTAAATTTAGCGGGAAATTGAGTAGGTGTATAGGTCTGTGACGTCCCATAAATCAACGCGCGCGATTACGCCGACGCCGTTATGCGCGGAAACAGGCGCCTAAGAGCAGCGCTCTAAAATGGTTCCCCTCGAGTATATACTGATAATTCATATAGTCTCCGCTAAAACGCCGAAATGTGTGTTCCGTATTGCGGCGTCTCTTGGGCTGCTGATGCTACGCAGAACGCTGCCTCGGAGCATACAGCGAAGGCTACGGGAGAGCAGGAAGGCACCTAACCTCTACGGCGACTTCTGTGCTGGTACCAGCTTTGAAAGCAAAGGTCTCGCAGATAGACCATTCGTTGTGTGATACGTCAATAAACGAATCTAGGAAACACTCTGAAGTTACAAGGAACAGCGCTCCAATTATGTGAAGGCACAATTAATGTGGGTGGAGAATAAAAGTGAAGATAATTTAAATGGGGATTTAAATCGAAACCAGTTTTCTATCACGATTTAAATCAAACCTTTCGCGTCAAAATCATCCCGACAATATTTTTTTTATTTACCATTTATAATTGTTGCTTTCTCTCTATGTGCATTTGTTTATATTTAAATCAAATAATCATCTAGGAAGATTTATTGATATAAGGACGAACACGAGCAAAAAGCCGTGCTCTTCTGAGAAATCGGAGCACATCGAGGTTTCGTTAGACCTTCCACTTCGTTTGTCAGTTACCTAAAGCAGCTCAGGACGCAAGCAAAAAAAAATTAAAACTAGGAACATAATCTATTAGTGAAAAGACGGTGAGAGTGCAGGCGAGCTGGTGGTAGCTAATCATGTTGTATTACACCTGAGACTGCGGTGGATGAAATTGGAAGAACTTTCAGTAGAAGGAACAGACACAGAGAACGTTCTCTGTGTCTGTTCCGTCTACTGAAAGTTCTTCCAATTTCATCCACCGCAGTCTCAGGTGTAATACAACATGATGAACATAATCTCCTATTGCAAGTAAATCAACGCAAAATGGAAATCAAATATAACTGTTTTACTATAACTAAAAAAATCTGCCAGTTTTTACTCTAATATGGCGGGCTTACGTCAATAAACCATTGTTAATTAAACTACTTTCTTCAGCAATGTTATCAGTGATCGGACGGATTGGGCAATTACTCTGCCATGTTTTAAAATACATATTGTGATAAAGTATCACTGCTTTCAAGCTCGTGAATTAAATCAAATTAATCTGATTTAAATCAAATAAATCTTATTTATTTTGTTTTTAAAAAATCGTAATTTATTTCTAGTTTGATTGAGTAAAAAAGAGTCACTATGATAAAGAAAGAAAATTAATACGACACCGTGTGATGACAACTTTCCTGCGATGCGAATGAGGAAGTGTTTTAAGAGAGTAAGAAGCGAATACTTTCCTTTAGCCTCGTTACATTTTGGAAAGAAACGAATTTGTCTTCGGATGAGCATTTTCTTTTTTTATGATACTGCGATTTGTCTCCCGTTTCTTCTAACAGGAGCACTCTGGCGAAACCATCCCAAAAATTGTTCTGCGTATTAAACGAATGTTACCGTGCGTCTAGTTTTTAATATTTTGCAGTTTAAACTTGAATGATGTCCAAAACATAATTCAAAAGAAAAAGCTGCTGTGCTGCACATTTCCGCAACGTGCTCGCGCTCAAATCCAGATTTCTTAGAAGTTGCCTTTTCCTTCAAGCTGTCCTTGACTGATCGGGTATCTACCATCGTTTTGTGTGTTTTGCCGTTCACGTAGGACCATACCTGGGACTGCAGCATCTTGAGAGGAACCTCACCATATTCGAGGTGTATTCCGTGCAATGTGGGATCAGGGCAAAATGATCCCATACAAAATGGTCCCGTACAAAATTTACCCAAACGTAAACCAGGACAAAATGGTCCTCATCAAAATGTCCCCGGAAAAAATTATCCCAAGCGCAAATCTGGACAAAAAATGGTCCTGATCAAAATGCCCCCGGATAAAATGGTCCCAAGCGCAAATCCGTGCAGAATGGTCCTGATCAAAGTGACTCCGGACAAAATTGTTCCAAGCGCTGACCCATATAAAATGGTCCAGATCAAAATGGTCCCGGACGAAATTGTCCCAAGCGCAAACCCGAACGAAATGATCCTCATCAAAATGGCCCCGGACAAAATGGTCCCAAGCGCAAACCCGTACAAAGTGGTACTTATCAAAATGGCCCGGACAAAACGGTGCCAAGCGCATACCTGGACAAAATGGTTCTGATCAAAATGGCCCCGGACAAAACGGCCCCCAGCGAAAACCCGGGCAAAATGACCTCGGACTAAATGGTTCCAAGCGCAAACCCGGAAAAAATAGTCCTGATAAAAATGGCCCCAGACAAAATGGTCCCAGGTGCAAACCCGGACGAAATGGAACCATTTGAAGTTTGTGGCGTTGCTTGATCTTTGAGGGTTTGTTGATTGCTTGTACTTGATGCAAACATGTAGAATAGAAAATATTTGGCAAATTTCCTTTGTTGCAGACGTTCACCATTTTAAAGTTCATTTATGCTTTTCAAAAAATACTCCGGTCTAGTGTTTGGGCCATGTAGATGAGAAGAAATATTCTAATATCGGCAAGTGCTTACAGCAAAAATTATGTAACTAAATGTTACATAAAAAAAGCAAGAAACTTTTACCGTTCTGGCCGATTTTCGTGCGTTCAGCTTGTCAAAGACTTTAGTTCGTGTAAATTTATTTTATGAAAGTACGTAATTTTCAGTGTTAATCGTCAGTTTTTGTTTCAGAATTCGAGATCGCTAGTAAAATAAAGAGACTGGAGAAACTGGATCGAAGCGATTAATATGTTCGCTCACTTGACTGAAGTTGACTGTCCCTTGGGAAACCGCTAAACATTCTGGACACCACCAACTCAATTTGAATATTTCTTTAAAAATAAATAGCAATGCGCTTAATTTGTTGAGTACTGGGGTCGTCTATAATAACTCCAGGGAAAATAATCCCTGGAGAAGGGGAACAAAGGGCACGAAGGACAAACACAAATAACCAAACACAGCTAGGTGACTGGTACGCGACCGAAAAAATCCGCAGGGTCCTGGTATCGAACCATGGACCTTTCCATTTCCAGTGGAGCGCTTTGTCCTCTGTCCCCTTTGTTCCCCTTCTCATGGATTATTTTTGTCATTCTTGTCCAGCTCGCTTGCACCTTTGCATTCAATTGCATTATAATCGATTCCGGAATGTATCGCGAGATATCGACCTCAATGTTGACCTGGAGCTGATGGAGCTACCTGTGAAAGATGGTATACTCGCGGTTGGGTGCACGTGCGCTTGCGCATCTTGAGCGACCATCAAAGCTGTGCACGTTCACCCTTCACTACTTTTGAAATGCCACAGAAAGGTTTGCGAAACGAATTTTGGACAAGATCTCACCACAGAAAAGCTTACAAGACAGAAGTTCACCAGACAAATGTTCACCGGACAATAGCTCATGTAGCGAACACAGACCCGGACAGAAACTCACCGTTTTACAGCGAAGCTGTATATGACTCGTAGGTCTGAATTTTTTGTGTCGGCGTCCTCACGTGAAAAAACCTTCATCGATTGAAGCGAAAAGTGCATATCACGCATACAACATACAGCACAGCATTCGTTTCAATAAAGAACAAGCACAAAACAAGCATCCGAACCAAACGATTGACGATAAGGCGCTCCTCATAACAATGCGAACCACGTAGCGCTCAACCGCATACGTTTCTCGGTAAAGATTACTGTTGCGCAAGCTGCCGCGGCGACGGCAGCTTGCGGCGTGGGGAGTGACGTCACTAGCCTTTCATACAGGGTGTTTCACGTAACAGTGACAAATATTCCTAAAATTAGTGTATTCGAGGTAAAAAAATCATTTTCTCTGGACCGCATTACTCGTGGTGGCGGACGCCAGAAAATGCGCGATACTTGCTAATTAGTTCGCTAATTAACTAAAAAGTAGTAATCGACTTTATAATTAGTAAAAATAGACATATGGTTCCAATTAAGACTTGCTGAGCGACATCGAAAACCCCGAAATCAGTCATTTTTAGAGAGACTGAGCGCGTGAGAAGCGTAGTAGTGCGCTGAAGTTACCACTCGTGGAGCAGGTACAAGGCTGGGGCTGTCATAAGAGACGGAAAAATCTCGCGGGCGCCCTACGGCAACCGTCAGCCTTGTACCTGCTTCACGAGTGCTGTATTTAGTGCACTACTACGCTTCTCATGCGCTCAAAGTCTTTGTGAAACTGACTGATTAAGGGTTTTTTGATGGCGTTCAGCAAGTTTCTAATTTAAACCATATGTCTATTTTCACTCATTTAAAATTTAATTAGTCATTTTAGTTAATTAATGAACTATTAAGTAAGTATCGCGCATTTTTTGACGTCCGCCACCCCGATTATAGCGGTTCCGAGAAATTTCTTTTTTTTTTTACCTCGAATACACTAATTTTAGGAATTTTTGTCACTCTTACATGAAACACCCTGTATATAAAAAGATTTGGTACAGCACATTTACTTTTCTCTCGTCAATCATTTGGTTAGTGCAGTGGGCAATCGTTGCAGGCGATACCACAGGTTCGCTGGCCAACCTCCTTCACAAAATAAATTGGAGCCCGGACTTTTTTTTTTCTTTTTTTTACTCGTGAATTTGGACAAACATTCACTTGGATAAAATTGTTTGTTTTAGAGTGGCATGAGCTCAAATAATATGACAACTGCCCCCAGAAAAGTAATTCTATCAATGCAAAAATATGTATGACTTTCGCAAGTTTAAAATCAAGGTCGGTACTTGTCGTACAGAAGAATAAATCCAAAAGAGGTACTGTCATTATCGACAAGAAAATACAAAGTGAAATGTTCAGATCTTTGATACTCACATTGTAGAAACATTATTACGATTA
>JAZHYW010045763.1:0-14500 GCA_037355805.1 Ixodes ricinus
GTATATTCAAATCACAAAAGAAAACGTCAACAGATGATCGGGCACTCTCCCAACCATATACGTCTCAGGGCTTCGTCGCTTTATGGAAAAACACGGGCGCAACCTTCGAACCGGGTTCCAGCGCTGGATATTCTTGATGTAGATGAAGTTGAAGATTATTATGATGAGAGATGAGCACGGCGAAGAAGATTCGCCCAACCCATGGTCCCCCGTTACCAATGAACCGAGCTGGTCCCGATACATAGAAAATTTCATTTTTCTTCAAACTTGGTTAAAGTTTCATTTTTTTCAGTCAGTCTATTTATTTCCTAAACAGACAAATTTCTGTCGAATATGTTTCCATTCAAATTTCCGGATTAATGTATGCGGATGACACTAATACTACTTTTAGCAAAGCAACCCTGGAATGCTTATAGGGAAAAGCTAACGCCGATCTTGCAAACCTTTCAAGATGGCTGAGGCATAACAAATTCTGCCACAGCGTGCGAGCCGCGATGCCGTTGACTCATTCCCCTCCCCCCCCTCCCTTAAAGCGGTTCAAATAAACGTTTTATGCTAGTACTAAGGGAAACAAAACAAAATGTGCGTTTTAAACCAGAAACAAAACGTTTTACAACGACTCTTAGAGGGGCCCTGCAACGACATTTTGCTGTTTTCTTTAATGCGCGCCGAACCTGGTAGCGGTCCAGATGTAATAACTCGAGTGAACGTTTTTTTTGTTGTCGTTCTCCAAATTCGCTTTGTTTTTAAAGGTTATAGGCATAATGGAATTACAAAAAAAATAACAAGTCACTTCATGACGTCCTTTGTGTCGTCTGTCCCCCCTTTCTGCTCACGCCTGCGGACCGCGGTGAGCTGAGGAATGTGGGGATGGAGGGGAGAGACGAGGAAAGGAGGTGAGGCCGAGGAGAGAGTGCTGCCCGGGAACGGGGCGGCTCTCTCTTCTCGGCTGACCAGGACCAACAACGTCACGATTTCGTCACATGCCGCGTGCGTTCTGACACCACGGGGCGCCACCGTAGAAGGAAGGAGGTTTGCGCGTCGTCCGGTTAAAATAGGACGCACTGATATTTAAGCTACTCTCCCCTGTGCCCGCTGGGCCGCCCGAACCACAAAAGACGTGGACACCGCAAAAAAAAGGTAGACGCTTAAGAAGGACTGCAGGGCGCCTTTGACGATCGCATTCGCCAGTGCGTCATGAGAACAGGCAGCCGAACAAAAATTTCTTGGTACGGTGTGCGCTTTAATCAAGAGTTCGACACCGAACACCCACGTCAGTAACGAACCAATACGAAAAATGATCACGAGTTGCTGGCTGTACTTAAAGTGTAGCGATCCTCGCGTCTATGTGGCTCATTGAAACATTCTACTACACCTTATTGTTTCCCCTAGATGTTCCATGAAATTCTTATTTCGGGTAAATCTACGATATCCGATTACAATAAGTTATTAATCCTGCAGAAAAATGTTCTACGCGTACTAGACGTTTATCGAGGCAGCTTAAGAGAGACTGAGCACGGAGACCACTTTTATTAAGAACAACATTCTAAAAGAGAAGCAAGTATACTATTTCAAATTATTATATAATTTAGTTATAATCTATCTTGGGACTTGTATAACTCCCATTCATCTATATGTGCTCTCGAAATTAAAAAAGCTAAAAAACTTTCTACCGAGATGACTTACAGGGCCTTCTGAAGTCTAATCCAAAAAAAATTCTGGAATTGCATAAATCCGCCGAAAATCAAGTTCTCAATCGCTAGCTTTACGAATGCGGAGGGAAATAGATGTACCGACCTTGAAACTGCTAACAATTTTAATGAATGTTTTAGTGAAGTTTTCACCAACGCAATGTTTCCGTTACCTTCTTGTGAATTGACCTATGACCATGCGTTTTTGGATAAAATCACTGTTTGTTCACGTGGTATAGGTAACAATCATCGAAGGCCTCCTTTATCGTTCTTCGCCAGGCACAGATGGCATTAACTCTAAATTATCGAATACTTACGCAGCCATTTTCTTCGCGACATCCTAGCTTTGCTGTATCAGCAATCCCTCGAAGAAGGGTGTTTGCCGAATGACTGGAAGCATGCAAAAATTATTCCTGTTCACAAGTCGCGGTGACGCGTCATGCTTTAAATAAGTACAGACCTATATCGTTGACGAGCATCTCCTGTAAACTTGTAGAGCATGTCACACATAGTCATATTATTATTTGTGTTTTTTGGAGAATAACATTCTTTTTGAGGGACTACACGGCTTTAGAAAAGGCAAACCGTGCGAAACGCAACCTTTTCGGAGCTTGTAACTCGAACGATCATATTAACTACATAGTTGGGAAAGCCAGTCGTTCTCTAGGATTCATCAGACAGAATTTGTATTTAGCTCCCTGAAACTCGTTTACCAGCTTTAAGTCCTTTGTCAGATCTCAGCTTGAATACGCCAGCACCATATGGTCTCCCCACCAGGATTACCTAATTGCTCAAATAGAAAAAATTCAAAACAAGCCGCGTGCATATATATAGTGACTATTCACCATACACGAGCGTTTCAGCGCTGAAACAAAGGGCTAATCTACCTTTTATTAGGCGCCAGGCGCAAAGTCTCCCGTCTGCCGTTCATTCACAACATTTATTACTTTGATATTAACCTTAAGGAACGCTTATTGCCTCCCCCTCATCGCATCTTTCCCAGACATGATCATCCTCACAAAATTTGTTTATCAAATTGTCGTACTAACCAATTCCGCAACTCGCCATTACAGAATGGAACTCATTGCCCCCCCCCCGTTGTAAATATAACTGATAAAAATGAATTCAAATCTACATGTGAACGTTTGTTCCACTTTTCCCAGGAATGAGTATAGGATGGTGTCCCTTTTTGTTTTTCATGTTCGAAGATGGTTTAATTCCCTTTTTCCTGTAGCTCTTATGTGTTATTTTTGTTTGTGTACGAGTGTTCTTTTTCTTGAGTTTGTATATTTGCACTAAGTTTCTTGTCTTTAGGCAAATATGTAAAAAATTTATTGTTGTAATATTTTTGTCAAAAACGTGCCCCCCCCCCTCATACAAATGCCCGAAACGGTGCTTTGAGGTATATTAAATAAATAAATAAAATAAAAGACAGTTATATAATACTCCAACGAAACAGGAACATCGGCGGACCCGTTGCGTCATGTTAAAAAACTAAACCTTATACCACAACAAATTACGGAAGGCACAGTGGGCAATATTATTTAAATGAATTATTACAAGGCAGAGTGAAAAAAGTAACCACAATTCTTAGCCGTGAAAAAATAAAATCTAGTAATACAATGCTGCGCTAAAAATATGTCTTGACCTAGCACGTAAGAGGGGCTATGCACGCCGGCCTGGCGACTTGCTGGGAAATGTCGTCGTGGCCGCTGCACTTTCAAAATGGCCGCCCCGCTTGTCAGCATGCACCAGGAAGGAGCAGCGTTCGGGTACACGATTTTTGGGCGCAGAGGGCGAGGCACCTGCGGATAATCATCGCGGAATGCTGAAGCAGTACGGAGACGCCTGCGGATCGCATCAGCAGGAGTACGAGAGGCACGAAATGTTTCAGAGGAGCGTCTAGTTTGACCGACGCACTCCTCGCTCCGGCCGGGCCCACACTTCAATGAAGCCGGATCGCAATATCTGCCGTGGAACAGCAGCCTCCATACCACAGGAAACGGCTTCTCACCATCGATACAACGGCCGAAGAACTGAATATTAGTCACTGCTCGACGCACCATATTATTCATGATATTCTGCATTACCACAAAGCATCTGCCAGGTGAGTACCAAAAACAACTTAGGCTGGCCCTTGAGGAACGGCGTGTGAGATGCTTGTGAAATGCTACGGCGACGCTACGAAGCCGAGGGAGATTATTTTCTTAGACGTATTGTAACCATGTAGCAGATAAATGCTGGGTACACGATTCCCAGCCAGAGACAAAGTGAGAAAGCAAAGAGTGGCAACACACAATGTCACCAAGGCCGAAGAAGTTCAAGGCAACGCCAACGGTGGGCAAGCTAATGCTCACGGTTTTTTGGGACCATAAAGGCCCAATAGTTGAATCTCGGTATGACCAAGGGACTCACTCTGAACAGTGCATAATACTGGAAACCTGTTTGAAAGGCACTTGCAGCCTGCAATCAGGTCAAAGCGTCGCGGATTGCTTAGCTCGGGGAGTGTTCTGCAGCACGACAATCGCGCCCCCACACGGCACCTACGACCGTGCAAAAAGTCAAAGGACTACGGTTTGAGGTACTCCGCACCCACCATACTCGCCAGACCTCGCACCGAGCAATTTTTGCCTATTTGATACCCTGAAACACGCCCACGAAAGAAAGACGGTTGATATACATGATGACCTGAAAGTGCGCATATCTATATTTTTATATAAATAATATTTTTTTTTGTTTTATTTGGAACTACTATATATTTCTGAGTTCCCTAAAAGTTTTTGTGAACAGAAATGTTTGCTCAAATGTGTACTTACATGACGTTTTTCGTTTTTTAACTGTAAGGGACCAGTGCTACGTCAGGCTTGACCTTTGCACTGACCCTTCTTTCGGGCCCTGTTCGAAGCAAAATAAACAAATAAAAAAGAATGAAAGACGCTTACAAACCTTTGTAACAGCGAAATTAGAGCGCAGCTCTACAAGCGGTAGAAGGGAAGGCATGCCCTTCTCCTCCTCCGTACCCTCCCCCTTCTACTCCTCCATACCCCCCATTCCTCCCACAGTTTCCCCGCTAAATTTAGTTGAAAATTGACGCCACGTGACCGCAACACCACATTTTGGTCGGGAAACACACCACATTTGGTGGGGAAACATTAGTTTCCACTAACACTTTAGCATGAAAAATGACGCTCACATGATTAGGTGTCACGTCACTTATTAAAAAACTCACTTTTCTACGCCTCGATTTAGCGGGAAAATAGGCGTCACCTGATCTCAACACCAAGTGAATCCCTGAGTTTAGCGAAGAATTTTTCCTCAAAATCTGGCAGAGAAGCCGACTTTGTCCGCTAAATTTAGCGAAAAACTTAAGTTTCCCGCCAAATTCAGCGGGGAATTGAATTGGTGTTGAGGTTACGTGACGTAAATTTTCCCGGCTAAATATAGCATGGTTGCGCCGACGCCGACGCCGCGAAATACGGAAACGGACACCTACGCACATCTGCGTTTGAGCCCGGTGCGTTCCGCAGCGGCAAGCGGGCGCGTTGTGTCTCGAACAACGCTCGAGCCAAGCTTGTACACACAGTTGGGTTGACACGCAATAAACCGCAGTCAAGACCCTATAAGAAGGCGCTATCTTTGCTAGCGGCTTACCAATAGTAAAGCGAAATCCGCGGCAACATGGCAGCGCCCGGAGACAGCGTCAAAGTGTTTGAGCTTGGGACAATCCTGCTGGCTTCCCGACATTTTGTAGAGCTTGAACCGTCGCAGCCTCGGAAGATGCAGTCCCCACCGCTCTACAAAACGAAAAAAGCAAGTTCTGCGAATAAAGAATCGGATACGCCTCCTTTGGCGCATTCACACTGGAAGCGGATCCGCGTTCGCGAAGCGATTGTGGATGCGGTTCGCGAGCGACCCCGTTCAGACACACCGAGAGGCGGTTGGCGGTTCTCGGCGATCACACGTGATCTTTTGAGACTTGCGTTGGGCAACACTGTTTTACAATTCAAAATCCCCTTTAATCGACGATCTAAAGTAGAAATTTGGCCATTTTAGCACTCTGAAGATTTTTCTCCGAGATGTTCACACGCATCACGAGTTCAGGCAACGAAAAAAAGAAGCATAAACCCGCCAAACTCGCCAGTGATTCCCTCAACTTCGCCCATGCAAGCAAAGTCCCAGCTAGGCGCGCCTTGCTGACTCAGAACAGGATGCCCCCGAACTCTTCTTCAAAGTGGACCCTTCCCGCATGAATAGCTGACCTTGTTTTCGGGATAGAGGGCCACTTTTCCCCCCTCGTTCGCTCTTATCATTTTCAAAGTTGTGAGCGGTTGGGTGGACCATGGTGCGGGGGAATGTGTTCGGTGCTAGCCTGTCGTGGCTTCGTTGGTGACGGACTCTCCTTTTCTTCACTCGCATGTCGATCGAGTCTGCTGTTTGTTTGACATTAAGCTCAAATAAAACGCCGAATGGATTACCTCTGCAACGTCTGGTACGTACACTATATTCCTTGAGTAGGTTCCCTTTATTTGTTTTGTTAGTAGTAAACCTTACAGGTCGAGCTAGCGCACGTACGCTGTCTGCTCCGCGGCAGTGCGTTGGCTACGCACTCAGGCTTACGACGTCTCAATCGGCCTTCGTGGTGGTCAAGCACGGTGTCAAAAGCTTTCAATAGTTCACGCTACTGCGTTAGTGGGTACAAAAGCTGACATTTCGGTTGATCAGGGGCGGGTTCCGACGTTCTACGGGCAGAGACTGACAAGGCAGCAAGCTTCGGGCTGTGGCACCCGGAATAATAAACAAACTCTTACCCGAACCAAATCACCGGTGCGAAGCCCGATAAAATTGCGAGTGAATTCTTTTCTCGGCGGATTCAGGTGACGGACGTGAACATCCCGTTTCTCCGTTGATTTGTCTGGCTATAACGCTAGTACTACAGCGCCTTGGACGCCTCACCAGCGACAGGTGCCATCATGTTTCGAAAGTCACTGACGTCACGTCAGCGTCGCGTTGTGATTGGTTGCCGCTTTGCGGTTCGTGAAAGCGATCGGGAGAAATCGGTCCCAAAGCGGTTGGCAAAAAACGCGCTCCAACCGCTCGATCCCACCTGCGGCGGCGGCATCAGGAACGACATTGTGAGTGTGTGCCCGAGATTTCTCAACGTCGGCGGATGTTCGTTCCGCGCGATCGCGGTTTCCGCTAAGCGTGCTACTGGCGCCTGGTGCACCTGCGGCGGCGGCATCAGGGACGACATTGTGAGTGTGCCCGAGATTTCTCAACGTCGGCGGATGTTCGTTTCGCGCGTTCGTGGTTTTCGCTAAGCGTGCTACTGGCGCCTGGTGCACCTGCGGCGGCGGCATCAGGGACGACATTGTGAGTGTGCCCGAGATTTCTCAACGTCGGCGGATGTTCGTTTCGCGCGTTCGTGGTTTTCGCTAAGCGTGCTACTGGCGCCTGGTGCACCTGCGGCGGCGGCATCAGGGACGACATTGTGAGTGTGCCCGAGATTTCTCAACGTCGGCGGATGTTCGTTCCGCGCGATCGCGGTTTCCGCTAAGCGTGCTACTGGCGCCTGGTGCACCTGCGGCGGCGGCATCAGGGACGACATTGTGAGTGTGCCCGAGATTTCTCAACGTCGGCGGATGTTCGTTCCGCGCGATCGCGGTTTCCGCTAAGCGTGCTACTGGCGCCTGGTGCACCTGCGGCGGCGGCATCAGGGACGACATTGTGAGTGTGCCCGAGATTTCTCAACGTCGGTGGATGTTCGTTTCGCGCGATCGCGGTTTCCGCTAAGCGTGCTACTGGCGCCTGGTGCACCTGCGGCGGCGGCATCAGGGACGACATTGTGAGTGTGCCCGAGATTTCTCAACGTCGGCGGATGTTCGTTTCGCGCGATCGCGGTTTCCGCTAAGCGTGCTACTGGCGCCTGGTGCACCTGCGGCGGCGGCATCAGGGACGACATTGTGAGTGTGCCCGAGATTTCTCAACGTCGGCGGATGTTCGTTCCGCGCTTTCGTGGTTTTCGCTAAGCGTGCTACTGACGCCTGGTGCACCTGCGGCGGCGGCATCAGGGACGACATTGTGAGTGCGCCCGGGGTTTCTCAACGGCGGCGGATGTTCGTTCCGCGCGTTCGTGGTTTTCGCTAAGCGTGCTACTGACGCCTGGTGCACCTGCGGCGGCGGCATCAGGGACGACATTGTGAGTGCGCCCGGGGTTTCTGAACGGCGGCGGATGTTCGTTCCGCGCGTTCGTGGTTTTCGCTAAGCGTGCTACTGGCGCCTGGTGCACCTGCGGCGGCGGTATCAGGGACGACATTGTGAGTGTGCCTGGGATTTCTCAACGTCGGCGGATGTTCGTTTCGCGCGTTCGTGGTTTTCGCTAAGCGTGCTACTGGCGCCTGGTGTACCTGCGGTGGCGGCATCAGGGACGACATTGTGAGTGTGCCCGGCATTTCTCAACGGCGGCGGATGTTCGTTCCGCGCGTTCGTGGTTTTCGCTGAGCGTGCTACTGACGCCTGGCGCACCTGCGGCGGCGGCATCAGGGACGACATTGTGGGTGTGCCCGGGATTTCTCAACGGCGGCGGATGTTCGTTCCGCGCGATCGTGGTTTTCGCTAAGCGTGCTACTGACAGTGTGTATATGTCCGCCTGGTGCACCCGCGGCGACGACATCAGGAACGACATCGTGATCTGTGCCCGTGATTTCTCAACAGCGGCGGATGTTCGTTTCGCGCGTTCGTGGTTTTCGCTAAACGTGCTACTGAGAGTATACGTGTGTGTGTGTGTGGTGCACCTGCACGGTTTTATTACCGTACGTCTAGGAATTTACCCAGTGGCATTGTGAGTACCTTGAAAGATATATTTTGCGACAAAGAACACGGTTCTTCCTATTTGGTCTGATTGCTTTTGTCTACAGCTGTGCAAATTGTTTCACTGGTATCGACCCGGTTAAATAAATACATAGAACCATCAGGTCTATATGGAGTAACCAATTTAATTGTTACCGAATCGTCCAGCATCTATTAAACATACACAAACCACGGTTCACTGGCTTCCTCCTAAGTGCCTTCCGTTGACTTCCGAAAAAAGAAAGAAAAAACACGGTAAATTCCGGCCAATCTTCAACAGTCTGCCAGAGTCTTTGCTGAACTTATCCTTTCGTGCAGTCAAGCGGAATGTAAGAGAATGGTGCCTCACGCTCGCGCAATAATAATTATATAATTACCTAGTGCGTATTCGTTGTCCACATTCCTACATTATTGTTGTTTGTTTGTTTTGTTTCTCCAATGTTCACTGTGTCAAGGAATTTTGTTGGCTGCCTGGTCTCGCATAAAAGCATCTTTGCTTTCGTTGGTCAGCACGCACGCATGTATTTTTTCGAAGATAATAAAGATGATTATTATATAGTGATCTTCTGGTAAATTGTGGCTTTACTGGAAGCGAAAAGAATCCAATAATCCAGTAAAATAGATTTTTACTGGAAATAAACTTCCGGTAGAAGTCCGGTGACATTCGGATAAAAAGCCGGTAACATTCCTGTAAACCAACCGGCGACATTCCAGTGAAAAGTCCGGCGACATTCCGGTAAACTACGGCTTTACTGGAAGTGAAAACAGTCCCATAATCCAGTGAAATAGACTTTTACTGGAAATGACATTCCGGTGAAAAATATTTTTCAACTGGGTTGCTGTTTCTTTTTTTTTTAACTTTCGGACAGTTTAAATTTTTGCTTCTTCCCCCCCCCCCCAGGTTTTAATTCAATCAAACGGGACCTGAGGTTAATTTTCGGGGTTTATGGGAGCGGGATGATCCCCGATGAAATGGCTCTCGTTTTATAGTCCCGGTGGTATACACGTGGTTGCGTAGCTTTCAAAAGGGCTTCGGCAATACCAGCTATAAATTTATGGCCCGCGCCCTTCCTCCTTCGACGTTATCACTAGTGGATACACACGGCGCCGCCAATATTGCGTTCGCATCGCGGCGATCGCGCCTGTTGCAGTGTCTCCCAATGAGCGCAATGCCGGAACGCGGCGATGTCAATACGCGCGAGTCTGCCGCTTTGCTGCTTACTTTCGTCGAACTTCAGCGCGCCCGCCACTTGGCGTGGCTCGGTGATCCCCCAACGATGGTGCAACACGCATGCCTTGCTTTCTGGCGGCACTTAATCAGATATCGCTCAACGTAAAAGACATCAAAACCTGGAAGCTTGAGATATTTTCTTTCGACTGGAAGGCTGCTGCTGATGAGACATATGGCGTCTCCACATTAGTTGTACAAGAACATTAGATACTATACGAATGCTTACGATTAGCGCTATGATCATACGCTTATTCATAACAAGAGTTCTGCAGGCACTTGAGGTGTACATAAATATGTTTGTTCTGCAAGCTATGCTTAACTGTTGGAACAACATGCTCTTATCAAATTTACTTAGTCAAAGGCTTATAAAGGTTTCAACGAGTTTATCAGATGCGCTCCTAGAGAAACTTAAAAAGTAAACCACCCCATTGAAAAATATTTTTTACCGGAATGTCATTTCCAGTAAAAGTCGATTTACTGGATTATGGGACTGTTTTCACTTCCAGTAAAGCCGTAGATTACCGGAATGGCACCGGACTTTTTAGTGGAATGTCGCCAATTATTTTACAGGAATGTTACCGGTTTTTTCCCCGAATGTCACCGGAATCTTATTGAAATTTATTTCCAGTAAAAATCTATTTTACTGGATTATGAGTCTTTTTTTCGTTTCGAGTAAAGCCACAATTTACCAGAAGATCACCAGATAATAATACCTTTATTATCTTTAAAAAATTACATGTGTGCGTGCTGGCCAACGAAAACAAAGATGCTTGTATGTGAGACCAGGCAGCCAATAAAATACCGTGACACAGTGAACACTAGAGAAACAAAACAAACAAGAATAATGTAGGAATGTAAGCAACAAATACGCACTAAGTAATTATCTAATTATTATTGCGAGAGCGTGAGGCACCATTCTCTTACATTCCGTTTTACCGCACGAAAGGATGATACGTTCAGCAAAGACTCTGGCAAACTGTTGAAGATTGGCCGGAATTCACTGTGTTTTTTAGATGCGGAGCCTCTCTTGCTCGGGTCTATGTCCCGCGGCGTTGGCGTCGGCGTCGTAGTCCGCACTCACACCACGCAGGCGCAACTCTCCTCCTTCCTCTCTCCAACAGCTGCGCGTTACTCTCTCCGCTGTCTCTCTCTACCAGCTGCGTGCACTGCGCGTGCGTTCGCTTCTCCTCACACCGCGCGCGCCCCGCGCAACTCTCCTCCTCTAGTCTACTCTCCTTCAAGTGTGAAAAAAAAATAAACGGTGACCGGCGAGCGTTCCAAGTTTCTCTGCCGCGAGCCGCGACGAAGGCTCGCGTAGGGGATAACGCTAGGACAGTTGGTGGCGCCATCTCTCGACGTCAGCACGCAACTGACTCTTTCCTCGGAACCAACGCGATGCTCCGCATCACCCCATGGTTCCCTCGGGAAGATGGTGTAATTTTTTTTTCCGGAAGTCAACGGAAGGCACTTAGGAGGAAGCCTGTGAGCCGTGGTTGGTGTATACTTACCAGATGCTGGAGGATCTCGGCAACAATTAAAGTGGTTAGTCCACATAGACATGAAGGTTCTAATGTATCTATTTAACCGGGTCGATACCAGTGAAACAATTTGCATAGCTGTAGACAAAAGCAATCAAACCAAATAAGAACAATCGAGTTCTTTGTCGCAAAAGATATCTTTCAAGGTACTCACAATGCCGCTGGGTAAATTCCTAGACGTACGGTAATAAAACCGCGCAGGTGCATTACGCGGACACAAACACGTATACTCTCAGTAGCGCGTTTAGCGAAAGCCACGAACGCGCGAAACGAACATCCACCGCCGTTGAGAAATCACGGGCACAGATCACTATGTCGTCCCTGATGTCGTCGCCGCGGGTGCACCAGGCGTCAGTAGCACGCTTAGCGAAAACCACGAACGCGCGAAACGGAACATCCGCCACCGTTGAGAAATCCCGGGCACACTCACGATGTCGTCCCTGATGCGCGCCGCCGCGGGTGCACCAGGCGTCAGTAGCACGCTTAGCGTAAAAACCACGACAGCGCGGAACGAACGTCCGCCGCCGTTGAGAAATCCCGGGCACACTCACGATGTCGTCCCTGATGTCGTCGCCGCGGGTGCACCATGGCGTCAGTAGCACGCTTAGCGAAAACCACGACCGCGCGGAACGAACAACCGCCGCCGTTAAGAAATCCCGGTCACACTCACGATGTCGTCTCTGATACCGCCGCCGCGGGTGCACCAGGCGCAGTGTTGTAGGCGTTACCGAAAAAAAGTAACTAAATACGTTACTCGTTACTTGCAAATAAAAGTAACGCGTTACCGACCTACGTTACCTCAGAATAAAAGGAACGCGTTACCGTTACCGTTACTGATAAAAAGTAACGCACGTTACTGTTGCGTTACTTTTTATTCACGAACTAAAACATTTGCTGTTTCGACGTTTGATATGTGCGTAAGCGCCATAGCTAAAATATGTCCATGCGGAAACTTAATTACCCTCTCTTTTTAGGGTTTCAACCTGAATAGCGTACAAGAAAAAACGCGGAAGTATATGATGAAGTTGATTTATAACATGTTGGCACGGAACTTAACAGAAGAACCGGCCTCCCTCATTAGCACAGAAATTAAGACCAGCCGAGATTGAAACTTGAATATATTTTATTCACAACATGTCGAAGTACAGATAGTTGCTGTGAACAAGTTCCTGTGTTACCCGAAGCACACTCCGCTGTTGTAGTTCAGCAACAGCTGAATTTCGAAGCTGGCATCTGACATTCTCACCTCGCTTCGGTAAACAGGTCCGCGCAGGGGCGGATCCAGAACTCCGTTTTGGGGGGGGGGGGGGCGGCCCATTTTTTCTTAGCACCCGGCGGGTCCACCCATGTCAAATTGCCTCCGAAAAGGGGGGAGGGGGGTCGACTTCGCTTTAGGGGGCGGCTCCCCCGTCGCCCCCCCCTTGGATCCGCCACTGGTCCGCGCCCACGCTTAATA
Source organism: Ixodes ricinus (assembly GCA_037355805.1). Classification (NCBI taxonomy): domain Eukaryota; kingdom Metazoa; phylum Arthropoda; class Arachnida; order Ixodida; family Ixodidae; genus Ixodes; species Ixodes ricinus. The sequence continues at coordinate 12,763 of JAZHYW010045763.1, forward strand.
GGCGTTCAATGGATGCGCTCGATGGTACCGCCGTGTTTACTTTGAGAACCAGTGGCAGGTGGCGTGTGACGTCAAATCTGACGAGCACCGACGTCAAAGAAAATGCAGGAGAGCGGCATTTTTTGACAATGGAATCAGAACTCGGCACTTGAAACACGCAAAAAAAATTAAAATTAAATTTTTTTAAGTTCTAGGAAGTAAAGTAACGTAACGTAATTTCGTTAGACGTTACTCAAAATAAGTAACGTAAGTACGTTACCCGTTACTTCTGGAAAAGTAACGAGTACGTTACTACGTTACCAGTGAACAGTAAGCGTTACCGGTAACGCCGTTACTTGTAACGCGTTACCGCCAACACCGACCAGGCGTCAGTAGCACGTTCAGCGAAAACCACGAACGCGCAAAGCAACATCCGCCGACGTTGATAAATCTTGGGGCACAGTCTTTTTCGCTCGCTGGATGCTTCTGAAACCGGACGGACAAAGAGGCGTAAAAAACAGGTCACTGAAAGATATTTTCTTTTCATCTGCACACCCAGCTTGCTCTGGAAGATACAGGTCGCACACATGGAACGAGAATCCGAGACTGAGCGTTCGTTCCTGGCCGGCCGTTGCTCGTTGACGGACAAAGAAAGCCGGTTTTCTTTAAAAAAAATAAAAGAGTCAGCAAAACGATCTTCTCGCATTTTCCCCACGACCCAATGCGAGGGAGAGAGGGTGCGTGGGGACTCGTCCTTGGTGCGAGGCACCAGGGACGCCCAGTCCCCGGCTCGTCTCGGCTTTCCCCTCCCCTCGCGTCGGCTTTGAGTGAAGTTCGGTAAACAGGGAAGCGAGTCACCCGTTTCGGGTAAGATTAAAACCGGGTCGTCTGGGAAACGAAAGTGGCTGCCGGTGACATTCCAGCGAAATCTGGAAACCCGATGCCGGTGAAATTCCAGCGAAATCTGTTTGCCGGCAAATAATCTCGCACAGACTCGGTAAACTGGTTTCGGATGAAAACGGGTGAAAGTGCCCACCTTTTTGGATCGTCAAAACAGTTCGCTGCACGCACTTCTTGAGGGTTGCAACGTCGTCCCGAGCTAAAACTCGCACTCACGAGAATGCCGCCCGAGTGGTCTCGTACCTGCTCTGGCCCCGACTTTTGCCTGTCGCAAATAGCAAGTTGCCGGTGATCGCTGCTCACCTTTTTGGATCGTCAAAACAGTTCGCTGCACGCACTTCTTGCAGGATTGCAACGTCGTCTCGAGCTAAAACACGCACTCACGAGAATGCCACTGCATTGGCGGCCACCATTACAAACTCAGCTAGTCCCCCTGCTCGTCTTGGCTTCCTTGCCTTTAGCCGTTCCCCTTGCGTCGGCTACCAGTGAAGTTCGGTGTCCGGCAAACGAGAGTGGCTTCCGGTAGGATTCCAGCGACGGGTAATCGAAAGTGGTTCTGGCAAAACTTTCAGCGAAAGTGTCTTCCGGTAATATTTCCACCACAGACTGGTAAACGACGCTGGTTTCTGGTGAAAATGAGTGGAAATTAACCCGTTTCCACTGAATGTCACGGGAAGTTTTTGCCGGATTTTAACCGAAAGTGGCTCCGGTAAAACGTCCACCGGAATCTGGTAACTGAAAGTGGCGGCCGGTAATATTTCCACCAAAAAACTGGTAAACTACGCTGGTTTCTGGTGAAAATGAGTGGAAATTAACCCGTTTCCACCGAATGTCACTGGAAGTTTTTGCCGGATTTTTC
>JAZHYW010045765.1:0-21260 GCA_037355805.1 Ixodes ricinus
TAGTGTGACGTCACTTGCGAGGCATATATAGAACACTTTATAAACATTAAATTGATTTATTAGCTGCAATTTGAAGTTTTTAAGTTAGTGCGTCTTAATAAAGCGAAGACAAATACATAATTTATCTATTGGGTTATTCTTGTTTTGTGCCGCAATTCAATGCCCCAATGACCTATTGCAGATGACACTGACCTTACCAAATTCCCTTAATGTATTTGGACGAGACACAGAGTGTGTTTCGTTGTTCGAGTCCCGAAAATCAAGAACGGTGAGTACAATCAGCAGTGAGTGAAGTTGAGCAGCTATTAGAATGTGCGTTATTGCTTGGGACTTAGTACTAAACGAAGTACTAATAATCGACTGGGTTGCTATCTTTTCTGAAACCATAGTCCAGATCAATAGCAGCATTTTTATTGTGCACGCACGCTTCCAAGAGTAATCTTCAATTGCACTACAAATCCTTCAAATCAAACGCGACGTAACAAAATTAATGTTTCTATTTAAGTTGTGTTATTAAACACGATGACGCGACATTTTCTAATACCACCCTTTAATCAATAAAATAGTTTGCAATTCATTCGCTAGTTACGATTAATATGAGAAACCGTGTAACATTGAGTTTAATCTTCGCGAACTTTGCATAGTGCGGCATGACACTGGCATTAAAATAAGGGTTTGAAGAGCTTTATATTCGTGTGCGTAATTCTTTTTTCTAAATTCCCAGTGAGTCATGACGTTCTGAGTCATACGGCGACGGGCCCTGTGCCAGTAGGGCCGTGTTACTCACTTCACTCACAAGCTGGCGTCTAACACTGACTCTATACCACTTTAGCGGGATGCGACTTGCAACTGAAACACAAGCGCCACGTCAGCGTTATGCTCAGTATTGGGTTTCATAATGCGGTGATTCATAAGCTCTACCAATGACTGCTATGTCAGGTATGTTAACCGCAGTATGTTGTGTTAGCAATGAGCGTGATGAAATGGTCTTCATTCCAAACTGACGAAAACATGGCTTTAGACACATGAAGCCCCGCATCTATTAAACGTAGACAAATAACTTACGTATGTTTGGGAGTAAGAATACGCGTTTACTTCCCAGCAGTGTTAGTGTAAGAATAATCACATGTATGTGCAGAAAAACATTCAAAAACACATGCGTAGATGATCCATAGATTACTATTTGAAAAAAAAAATGCGTTATAGAAATGGTATCACTGATTATAATGTCAAGCTTACCATTGAAATCATCGCAAATACTGTCAGTTTGTCAGAAATTAAAGGTTTTTAGTGTAATCTCGATAGGTGTAAAGAGTTGTGTTTTAATGGTGAGTAAAGCACGGCTAGCCTAGACTCCTGCAGTCAAAAACTTGTGCTTTTGAATGTATGGATACTTTATAAGAAAAAAATAGACGCTCGAGAGTTGAGCATAAAGATGTCGTAGATCGTTCCAGTATTTCCGATAAAGATACGATGCGTGCCGCAAAGGCGTCGACGGAGTATCGGGTACCTGCAATCGAGACTCATCTGGACGATCTACTAAACTTCTTCTATAAAGAAGGCGATACCAGTGTCCCCATTCCCTTTGAGTGCTAGCGTTCTCAAAACGGAGGCCATATTTGAGCGTTTCACCGAAAACCCACTGATGAGGCTGGATGCACGAACAGCGAAAGCTGCTATTTCCTAATCTTACTGCTACTCCGTGCCCATGGCATTCTGTTTCAAATTATATTTGTAACGTACTTCGATCCTTGCTAGCGATCATGTGCAACCATTTCAGGGCTTTGCTTAAATAATTGTGGAAGTTGATGCCTGACACTTCTGAAGTGAACTACAGAAAACAGATTTTGCCTGGATACCCTAGTTTTTATTTAAAAAAATGAAAAAGATCCAGGTTTTTGCCACCTCTCAACTCGTACATCGTCTTCCGGGTCACGTGCGCAGTGACGTCGATGGGGTAGGCGCGGGGTTCCGGTAAAGTTCTCTCTCTAGAGCCATCAGTGAGCAGCGAGAACTCATCCGCTCGCGACCGCGTGACCACGTGCTGGCGGGCGCAGCGCGAACAATATGGTGAAAGGAGGAAAGTCTCATCCGGGTCCGGCCATACCCGTCCGGCTCTGTCCCCTCCCCTCCGGCTTCTGGCGGCTGTTCGCGGTAGCAGATAGAGCTGACGGTTTTGTGGACCTAGGATAGATGGCGCCACTAAAACTCCGTATAATAAAAGTTTTGTCGATGATACCAGGTTTTTGACGCATTTATATTTATGTTGGAACGACAAGATTTATAGAAAAGTTACCTTTTATCGAGCAGGTATTCGCACAACTTGCTATCTTTCTACAAGACCCCCATTGACGTCATGCCGCGTGTTTCTCATGGCCGCCGCTCGCGGCTGCAGGTCGGGGAATATTCTAATTTTTGCCTCGCTATTACGCGGCGGAATCGCAACATTTCGATGAAAGGAGGTGTGTTTTCTGTCATTTGTGACAAGGTGAACAATGTCAAAAGTAGAAGATGCCAATTCTTTCAACGTTAAAATCGTTGCACCAGCTCTCTTTAAACAGATTTTTGTCCTACACAAAGAATAAGAAGAACGTTGAACGTCCATGCTACCAAATACTTTTAGGTCAAGCAAGCACCAGACCGCGTTATGTATGCGCAATAATGAAGTACCTGCCGCGACTAGCCCGGTTCTCAGCTGCGTGTACGTGAGGCATGAAAGCAGCCGGACACCACGAGATCCGAAACCTGATGAGCTTTATTAATCAGCTCCCGTGCCGAAGGCAATATCACGAGCTAGATTCGCGCATGAGCCTTGCGCACGTCACGTGGCGTGCCGCGTCATAAATTCCGAGTCACGTTACATACCTCTTTCTGAGAGTGGAAGACCATCATACAAAAATTACTACAAGTTCAGATCTCACTGGTGCTCATTCTTCTGTCAAATTGTGTAAAACGTCTTTGAGAGACTGCACTGCGACCGGCACATTGAACATCCTGTAGCAGCGTTGTCGGCTGCTGCCGTGGAGCGGTTGCGAACTACTGGGCTTGATGGGCTCGACGTTGAACGCGCTCCGGATGCGTCTTGCACATAATGTCCTGCTGTTGTGGGTCCGGCGCATCAAACGGCACCAGAGTGTCGGCCATTGCGCTGGATAACTACCAACGGCGTCTCTCCACATACGTAGAAGCGCAGAAGCTTTGCTACTCAGCACTTGGCCTAACAGCTTAATTTCGTCGACCCACACGCCTTCCCCAACAGACAAAGTTCGAAGGCGCTGGACACGATGACTCCAACTGAAGTCATTCGCCGCGCGCCGCTTTGTCTTTCCGCTGGAGTCTCTTCTTCGATGGCCAAGCACAAATCTGGGCTTCTTCTAACTTGAGACCTCTGGCCTCGAGACGTCGGCCGAAAAGGAGCTGCGACGTAATGTGTCCGCTGATGCCTGGCGTGACGCGGTACTCGAGGAGAGCCATCTGTGGGTCCTGCGACTTAAGAATGGATCTGCTTCATCGTGCGCATCATTCGCTCGGCTTCCCCATTCGCTTGCGAGATACCTGGGGCTACTGGTAGCATGGTAGAACATGTAGGTCGAAGCAAAGGCTGCGATCTCCCGCGAAAAAAATTGTGGCCCATTATCAGAAACCACGAATTCCGGTGTGCGGAAGCATGCGAATGAACTCTTCACCACTGCGATGACGGCCGTGGGCGATGTGGAAGTCAGGGTCACGACTTCGGGGAATCGGGAGTAATTGTCCACGATGAGGACGTAGTGCCTTCATTCAAGCTCCACTAAGTCGATGCCCACTCGTGGCCAAGCACAATTTGGCGTGGGCGTGCAGAGAAGAGGGTTCGCAGCGCTATACTCTGGTTAGTGCACACCGCTCGCATCCCGTGACGAGCTGCTTGATCTTACCGTTGACGGAGCTATTACACCTGCGTCACGGCCCCGTGTGCCTTGGTGGCCCTCGTGGATGATCTGAAACATGTCCTTCCGAAGACATTTCGGGATGATGATGCAGCGGTCCTTGAGCAGTAGTTCGTCACGGACTGTGATACTGCCGCGCACCTTCCAGTAGTCGCTCAGATAAATAGGAATCTTGGAAACCTTTGGCCAGCCGCTCTCACACTGCCGAAGCAACCCTACGCAGACCCCGTCTTCCGCCTGGTGACGACGAGGACGCTCGAGACGAGACGACGTGAAGTCTTCAAACCTGTTTGACCACCTCGCTCGCTGACGAAAAGCTCGGCCGAGTCGATCTGGTGGCCTCGGTTCACTTTCGTAGTCGCCGCCAGGGGCGCTCAGGAAAGAGTGCCCGTAAAGCAGTGTCCGCCGTTGCCAAGAGCTTGCCCGGAACGTAGAGTACCCTTTACTGGTACCGCATCAGTCGCATCCGAAGACGCCGAATGCGCGGAGGAATCAAGTCGAGCCCCGCAGCACCGAGTAGCGTGACGAGATGGCGGTGGTCAGTCTCTATGTCAAGCGTGATGCTTCGCACGAACTGGTCAAAGAGTTTGATGGTTCACGTCGCAGCCAATGCGTCTTTTTCCGTTTGGCTGTATCTCTGCTCCGTCGATGTCGAGAGACCTCGACGCATACGCTACGGCGCACCTCTCTCCCGCTGGCTGGTCTTGCAGCATGACTGCGCCGATCCCCCGACGAGCTTGCGTCCGGCAGGCACCGTGGTGGGGTACAGAGGGTCGTACTTTGCCATGCAGACCTTCGAGCTGAGCACACTTTTCAGCTTGTCAAAGGTGGTCTGTTGACTGGCACCCCAGTACCACGCGCTGGATTTCTGCAGCGCTCGGATCGGTGCGGTGAGATCCAACAGGTTTGGGATAAAGCTTCCGACGTGATTCGCCATCCCCAGAAACCTTCGGACTCCGCTGACATCTGTCGGCGCCTTCAAGTCCGCCAGTGCTTGGATTCTTCTCCAGATCTATGCTGATGCCTGCAGCACTGACCAGGACACCAAAGAACTTGCTCGTCCGGCGGAGAACACGCACTTGGTCTGCAGCATCTGTCTGAGGCGATCTGTCGTGTTCTGCTTGCGTACTCCCGAGAGACAAAGGATGTCGTCTGGCCATATGGGCGAGCTCAATCCTTGTCCCTCAAGTATGCGGCTGACGTTCCGCTGGAAATACTCCGGAGCAGAGCAGATCCCAAACGTAAGACGACAGAAGCAAAATCTCCCGAACGGCGTGATGAGGGTCGTGAGCTCTTGACTTTGCTTTCAGCTAGCTTGACTTGATAGAAGCTGGCGGTGGCATCGAGCTTTGACGATATCTTGGCTTGTCCCGAGACATTGGCATCGGTACCTCAGGCCGGCGATATCTGTGCTGGATAAGCGCCGACGGCGATCTCCACCAGATGAGAGCTCGGACGGCTTCGTCGGAGTAAGCGCCTTAGCCGCACAGTTGTTGTCAGGCAAACCAGCGACTTCGCCAGCAGAGAGAAAAGCTCGAAGGCGCGCTGGAACGCGGATGATCGTGCGATCGAAAGTCCCATGCCCGGTATGCCGCGCGCCGCTTTATTGGCGCCGGACGTACGCGCCTCGGGAACGCCCATCCGCCTTCGCTAAAGCGCACCTGCTTCACTTTCGTGGCAGCTCAATGTTGGCTGGCATTGACCGCGCACGTACACGCAGCTGGCACGGGCTAGTCGCGACGTGGTTTCAGAAGTTGATCCAACAGCTGTCGCCGCGTAATCCGGAAGCGCCATGGTTATCGATGCAGCAGCCCCCCCCCCGACCAAGAAATCCTTTCCGCTGCCACGAAACTCCTTTCCCAGCCGCACAGGTGCTCGCTGGACCGACGCTTCCACTGAAGTTTGACTTCTCGATCCCCGCTCAACTGTGAGCAATAGGTGCTCCAGTTCGAGGACTACAGCTACTCCTCCCGGCTTCACCGAGCGTCCGGCAAGGTGCAAGTCAGGGATACTTCTGCAAGCACCATGAGGTCCCAGGAAGCAAGTTGCAAACTGGATACGCTCACGTTGACTAAGGAGCACTCGGTGAACGTTATCAAGCAGAGGTTCCGCGACCAATTGGTACACCCGCTGAACAAAGTGTACGAGAACGTCCGCTTTCGGCGTCAAGTCCAAGAGGCTGTTGAGGGTCGGTCGACGGTTTTCGCACTGCGCTTCGGACACGAAGAAGAAACGTGAACGCCAGTCAGGCGAAGTCGAAGACCGTCTGGTGCGAGTTCTCTCGACTCTCGCCCTCCGACAAGAAATGCCGCTTGTTCGAAGCTTTCGCTTGGAGGAAGCAAGGCTCCAGGCTCAGTATTCACAAAGACGCCGTGCTGGCCTGAACCGCGGTTTTCCTGGAAGGGACGGATTCCTCCCACGTGGTCGCCGAGCAAAAAGTCAAGAACGGTCAACGGAAAAATCCGTCTTTCAAGCTCACCCGGAAGATGAGTCACTCGCATCTACTGCGAAGAAATGCAGGCTTTGCTGGACAGAAATCCATCAACGCGGTGCGTCCCGGCCAAGCGGCGAACGGTCGGTACTGCAAGCGGCTAGGTCACTTCGAGGCAGTTTGCAAAAAGTGAGGCTTGAGTTCCATCCAACCGCACTACGTACCACCAACCAATCACGCAGAGTTCGTCTGGGCGGGACAGTTAGTAGCTATCCGGTCCACTTAAAGGTCGACTCGGGCGTGGAGGTGACGGTGGTACCATGTTCGTTCCCAGACGGCTGCAGACGGTAGAATGAACTGCCTGGCCCCGGGAACACTTCACACTACGTCCTGGGCACCTTCGAAGCAACGTTGTGCCGGAAGGGCAAGGCTTTCGTCGAGCAGGTTGGCGCCATACCTGTTTAAGGCCTTCCGCTTTTAGGCTTCCTGGACATTTAAGCTTTGGGAGTCGTCAAGTTCGTCGATAGCGTGTCCAGCTCCCGGAAATGCTACTTGGAGGAATCTTTTCAAGGGTGTCGGAGAACTCAAGAAAAAGTGCGTCATCCGGCTGCGTCCTGGGGCTTAAACATTATCACTTAGTGTGCCGAGAAGAATCTCCATAGCACTTCACGACGATGGTCCAGAAAGGCTGGAGAAGCTCGGAGTCTGAGCACGTCATCAGGAAGGTAGACAACCCGACAGACTGGTGTGCGTGTATCCCTGTTGTCCCCAGGCTTCCAGAGAATACCGATCTACGTCGACCTGACTCGTCTCAATTGTAGTCGTGCTTCGGGAGCGACACATGTGCCTTCCGTTGAGCAGATCTTGGGTTTCGGGTCTCGTCGTGGCCGGCTGCTTTTTTTTGCCCACGTACAAGTGGCTAGCATCCGGCTAGTCGCGAAAGTGTTGAATTCTACTAGACACATTCCTATATTGTTTTCCTCTAGATTTGTTCTCACTAGACACATTCCTATATTGTTTTCCTCTAGATTTGTTGGTAAATAGAATAGATATCTGGCAGGTTCAAGTACTTTTGCCTTTTAGGTGCAGCTCTTAGGCGCCTGTATCCTGCTTGAGCGCCGTCGCCGTCGCCGTCGGCATAACCGCGTGGTGCATATGGGACGCATGACGTCACTGGTGACGTCACAGATGACGTCACTAGTGACGATGACGTTATCACAATGAACCGATGACGTCACGTGACGCCATCGTGGTGACGTCATCGTCATTGTCATCGTCACCGATGACGTCATCGTCATCGGCACAAAATCCACCAGTGACGTCACGAGCGACGTCACTAGTGGAAAGAATTCCCCGCTAAATCTAGAGGAAAGCATTTCCCCGCTAAATTTAGCAAAAAGAACTTCGACAAATTTAACGGAAAATATTTTCCCGCTAAATTTAGCGGAAAATATTTCCCCGCTAAATCTTGCGCAAAACATTCCCCACCAAATTTATCAGAAAAATGGTTCCGCTTAATTTAGCGGAAAAATTACCCCACTAAATCTAGTGGAAAAAAATTCCCGCCAAAGTTAGGGAAAAAATTGCCCCGTTATATTCCCGCCAAATTTACACGCGATGCTCTTACCAAAGATGTGCATTTTCTGCGACTTCCGTTAAGCACACGTCGATCCACAATCCATGGTTAGTAGTGGGGACTTTCCACCTTCTCCCCTCAGTACCCTTGCCTCCTCCTCTCAAGAGCTGCACCTCTACTTTGGCGTTACAGGGGATTGTAAACGTCTTTCCATTATTTTATTCAAGCGCCGCTAAAAGCTCCAAATCCCTAGTTCTTTGTTATTTACTCAAACGCTTCCAGATAGTGTCATATAAAAGATTACATCCACGTTCATTCAACCAAACGCGATGAAATGCGTCTTTACAGGGACGTCGTTAGTGAAAACAATTACCAAAGGAAATGGTATGGTGACGAAATGGTTGCACAATATGCCATGCACACCTTGAAGACGACGTCAACGACGACGTCGATGACGACGTGTCGACCGCCTCTAGGACGACCTCTAGGGCGACCTCAAGGGCAACGTCAAGAACGACGTCGAGGATGACGTCTAGAGGACGACCTCAATAGACCTCTAGGATGACCTCAAGGACGATTTCTAAGACGTCTTCTAGGATGCTTTCAAGTACGACCTCAAGGACGATGTTGAGAACGACGTCAATGACATCCAGGTCACGTACCTCAGCTGCCGACGCTTACGATCTTACGCGACCGGCGCTTGCTAGTGAACGAGGCATACCACAACCGGCGCTAACGTGACCTTGATTATGTGACTTTCCACTTCAGCCACGGGCATTGCATGACCTTGATTCATACGTGACCGCGGTTTTCCAGAAAGGGCGAATTCCTCCCACGTGGTCGCCGGGCAATGGTCAAAAAAGGTCAACGGAAAAATCCGCCTTTCAAGTCTCATGCCTGCAGGAGATGTCCTCGCTCAACTGCGAAGAAATGCAGGTTTTGTGGGACTGAGAAGCCATTGACACGCTTTAGGTCTGGGGCCAAACAAGCGAACTGTCGGTACCGCAAGCGGCTAGGTCACTCCAAGGCAATCTGCGAAAAGAAGAGAGGCTCGAGTTCGATCCAACTGCACTCCGTCGCATCAACCAGCCCAGCAGTTTCGTCTGGGCGATCGTCAACGGCTATCAAACTGCATTACATGACCTTGATTCATACATGACCTTGACTACGTGGCCTTGGGGACTGACCATGAGAGCGTGGTCTTGAGGAGTAGGACATGACCTTGAGTTTGGCTGGGTCTATAAGGCTACCGCTTTGAAAAAAAAACTTTGGACTCGGCCAAGAAATTGTAGCGTACCAAAAAGTCTTTCATGAAACAAACAACCGCTCCACCGGAATCCTCCTTTTTTGTAGCTTGGCGATGACATTCGTGTTTATAAACATTTAGAGGATTCCCAAGTTATTTTTCCGTAGCATTTAATATTTACATTCATATAAACGTCTTGCGGCTATTGTGATCGCATTCTCGCAAAATATCCAACACAGGGCCCAGCTAATTCACACAGACAAGTACACCATTCTTGCATTTTGCTTCTTCTCATTACGATAACTTTAGATGGGCTGAACTATCTGTACTAGGCAGGGGTATCAGGGGTGACTCTGTTATTCAAACTTCTTTTTTTCGTGCCAGGTGATTTTCGCATTTTAAAGAAATGTTACCGAGTGCTCGGTCATCTTGAGTTCGGTTCTATATGATGTTTGACCGAAACCCAAGACGATCATTTCACGAAAATGAAGAGAGACGTAGTCAGCATGAAATAGAAAATAAATAGAAACGTAGTCGGCATTAAGGCGCACGCCATCATGTTACAAAAATGCATTTTGAGGCAGCAAGATGCAACAAGAAGGCATCAGTTCACCATTTGTCTGTGTGTATGTATGTGTCCATCCTCCGGTGTGCGTGCGCGTGTGTGTGTGTGTGTGTGTGCGTGCGTGCGTGTGTTCGTGCGTTCGTGTGTGTGTGTGTGTGTGTGTGTGTGTGTGTGCGTTCGTGTGTGTGTGTGTGTGTGTGTGTGTGTGTGTGTGTGTGTGTGTGTGTGTGTGTGTGCGTGTGTGTGTGTGTGTGTGTGTGTGTGTGTGTGTGTTTCGTCTCAATTACCCAGGGTTTAATATTTGAGTTGTGGAGATGAGGTCCTGTAAGTCATGTTTTGTCAGCTGTTTCAAAGAAAAAGATGTATCTTAGGTTGTTAGTGGGGTTTTTAATGGAGTCACTATTTTGTATCGAACTAGTTTGAGTTCAGTTAGCGTTACAACTACACGCCTGTGTTCTCTTCTCGTTGCCATTTGTGTTGGCTGTTAACATAGCATAGTGTCTTGGAATTATTTTGTCGCTTATTCTTTGTTCTAATAATATTTTAGTTATGTCATACACACTGTGCCTTTTATACGGTGTGAAATTCATTTCGGTGTGAACTTCTTTTCATTATATTTGTTCTAATATTTGAGTTATGTCATACACACTGTGCCTCTTCTATAAGCCTGAAAGCAATTTCGATGTGGCCATGGCGACTTTAACCGAAGAGAATTGTTGGTTAACAAAGCAAATATTAAAACCTATACCAGACGCTATAATACAAAACTAGGCACTTATTCAAACATCGGTCCTAACCTATTTTAGAAACATAATGACTCCTCAAGTTTTGTGAAGTTTCAGATTAAAAAGTTTTGTTCAAGTCGAGTTTGATGAATCGACTTCAATATTATTTCTAAAAAACATTCTTTATTTTTGCAGGTTGTGTTTTATTTGTTCGAGAAAAAAAATGCAACTTGCGAAGAATGCCATAAAAAATGCGAAGACATTTACGAAGAAAACTGTAACATTACTCTAGCAGACTCTCCATATAAAAGCACCTGTCACAAAGAACGTCCTCTTCAGTGTTGAAACTGCTCTATGTATATAAACTGGAGTCTACATGTGTCTGTACGCAGTCATAAAGAAACAAAAATAAAAATTTCAGTCATTTATATATTATGAAAGAATTATCCCCTTTATTTCCGATCTAAAATAAGCGTTTCCTTTGTCTTTGAGCGCTACCTGCAAACCAACCGAGGCGCTGGCATGCAAACCGAACCCTTGCTCACGTCATTATTCTCGAGCGAGGAGATGCAGTCACTGGCGGCTTTATAAATGTAATAGTTTATTTCGAAGTGAAAGTCTACCACAAATTCGAATACAGAAGTGGTTCGAAAACTTTGTAAGTTTGAAATCTTGTTTTTTTTAAAGCCACATTTCTTATTTGCTTATTTTTGCAGTGATGTATTGAAGTGCTTTATAACGAATTATGCTAGAATTGTTATAATGTGTTAGTGTGGCCGCTTTTAGAGCCTCTATTTTTGATGTGCGCGTCTTAAATCTCAATATTACAGAGGACTTGCAAAAGCACACTCGTGGGAAAAACCTTACTTCCTAATATTTTATTTTATATCTCGTATGCCAGTTGTTTTTTGTTACTCGTACTAGATGCTTTTTACCATACAAATAATACACTACTGACCAGAATAAAATTTTTGTTACGATGTACTTTGAAACGCACCTCTGGGGGCATTCAGACTTAAGTCAAACGACTTAATTTTCGCGAGGACCTAATCTTTTGCGAATTTCGCGAATCGCCTACAATTCTCGAAAAAATAGGTCCCGTGAACAATTCCGGTAAAATGTAAACACATTAGAATCTGTATTGACATCCCACCGCGTCGCGAAAATTAGAACCCGTGAATTATTCCAAAACTTCAGCTTTGACCTAAATCGCGAAATATTGAGCCCGCGAAAAATTAGTCGTTTACAGTATGTTATGATGAACATCTTACGTTCATAATAACATAGCTGCCCTTTCTGCCCGTATTATTTGATGTCAAGTTTGGAGTAGAAAAAAAGTACTAATTTTCTTGTGGATGATAGTCCCTTTTTTCTGTCATCTTTCTAATATCTCTGAAAAGGCCCTTGCAAAAAACCAAAACAAGTTAGAGGTGAATTCTAGAGTATTTGTTTTCCGTGAGTCGAATATAACGTTCGTTTTCCCCGAAGATGTTACATAACGCGAGAAAACACAAAAAACCTCAAACATGTCGTTACGTCATAAGGGTGTTGGACAAAATACTCGATAAAAGTGTTACATTTAAGTTATTAAATACCTGCTTCATAAAGTATTTAAAATACTACTCGAGTTACTTTCACTGCAAAATATCTTGTTGAAAAGTAGTGAAAGCGCACAATAAAGACGAATACGAAGACGGAGAGGCAAACATTACGAGCGCTGACTAACAACCGAGTGCTTATTAGAAAATAGAAACAGCAAAAGCCACAAATATTACAGAAATGTAATGAGTCAGCAATGACTCGGCCACCACATGTGTCAATAAAATCCACTTCTTTTTTGTGAAGGAAAAGTGAGGGCTGACTGATACACTTGTTATCAGGACGTTCCTTCTTTATCATGTGTGCTTCCAGTACATCTCTCGCCACCTTTTCTTTACCTCTCCCAACGATTGTAGTGCCTTGAAAGTTGGGAATGCAACGGCAATCTCTGCAATGTATGTGTAAATGTGCTCATGTTGTTGAACGCAGTGATAACAATCATGTTCAAGCAACCGTTCGTTCAAACACCTTCCGGTCTGGCGTATGTAAACCTTTCCGAGCCCAATGGAATTTTATATATCACGCCCACCGCACATTCCACGTATTTGTTTACATGCTTCACCCCCCCCCCTCGTGCATTGCCGCTTATCCTTGCCTTTCCCTTTATCCTCGGACATAGTTGAGCCAGTTTACGTGGTGCTGAGAAGACCAAAAGGTACCTCGAACCTTTCCGCTACTTTTTTTTTAAATTGTGTGAAACCTCTGTGCAAGTATGGCATCTATATGCCATGTATGGCGAAAATCTTGAGTAGAGTACAAATACTTTGAAATGTAATTCAATTACTTTTCAAGATACTTCTGCATTGCGTAATTTGTATCGACGTCAGTGACAAACACAATTATACAGTTGCGCAAATCTGGTTTACTCGAATGGTTTATTAGCACGCACGCTACAACACAAAGCGAAAAAAAACATTGTAGGGCTATTATATGCAGTCCAGCTATAAGGAGCAGGATATCACTGACACATGTTACAAAATATTTCTGGGACAAAATAGAAAAAAGAGGACGCTTCAGCTATAGTGACATCACGTCCTTCGGCGCGCCTTAGGCGCATCATTACAATCCATATTTCATACATGGGGAGTTCACTTTAAAGGAACTTGGGATACGGAAATTAGTGAATGGATAACAGAGAGAGCACACATAGTAGCCACTGCACTGGTCGCACCTTCTTCAAGTAGGTTACGTTCAGAAAGGCACTCAACGTTGGTGGACGCTTTGTTGGCATTTTGAGACGTTGTCCTGCTCGGGCTTCTGGTCAAAATGTTCAACGAGACGAAATGTCCATCGAGTCAAAAATGTCTGATAGGACACGTGACACCCGTGTCAAAATGTCCTTCGAGATGAAATGTCAATCAAGTCAAAATGTCCATCGCAACGAAATGTCCAGTCAGGTCAAAATATCCATCGAGTCAAAATGTCCATCGAGGCGAAATGTCCAATCGGGTTAAAATGTCCACCGAGTCGAAATGTCCATCGAGTCAAAATGTTCATTGAGACGAAATGTACAATCGGGTCAAAATGTCCACCGAGTCGAAATGTCTATCAAGTCAAAATGTCCATCGAGACGAAATGTCCAATCGGGTGAAAACGTCCACCTTGTCAAAATGTCGATCGAGTCAAAATGTCCATCGACACGGAATGTCCAATTGGGTCCAAAATGTCCACCGAGTCAAAATGTCCGTCGAGTCAAAATGTCCATCAAGACGAAATGTCCAGTCGGGTCAAAATGTCCACCAAGTCCAAATGTCTATCAAGTAAAAATGTCCATCGAGACGAGATGTCCAATGGAGTCAAAATGTCTATCGAGTCAAAATGTCCATCGAGTCAAAATATCGATCGAGGCAAAGTGTCCATCAAGACGAAATGTCCAGTCAGGTCAAAATGTTCAAGTTAAAATGTCCATCGAGTCAAAACGTCCATCGAGACGAAATGCCCAATCGGGTCAAAATGTCCAACGAGTCAAAATATCTATCGAGACGAAATGTCCAATCAGGTCAAAATGTCCACCGAGTCGAAATGTTCATCGAGTCAAAAGTTCCTTGAGTCGAAATGTATATCGAGTCAAAATGTCCACCGAGTCCAAATGTCCATCAGAGTCAAAATATCCATCGAGACGAAATGCCCAGTCGGGACAAAATGTTCATCGAGTCAAAATGTCCATTGAGACGAAATGTCCAATCGGGTCAAAATGTTGAACGAGTCAAAATATCCATCGAGTCGAAATGTCCAATTGGGTCAAAATGTCCACCGAATCCAAATGTCTATCGAATGAAAATGTCAATCGAAACGAAATGTCCAATCGGGTCAAAATGTCCACCGAGTCGAAAAGTCTATCGAGTCAAAATGTCCACCGAGTCAAAATGACCATCGAGTCAGAATATCTATCGAAACGAAATGTCCAGTCGGGTCAAATGTTCATCAAGTCAAAATGTCCATCGAGGACGAAATGTCCAATTGGGTCAAAATGCCCACCGAATCCAAATGTCTATCGAATCAAAATGTCAATCGAAACGAAATGTCCAATCGGGTCAAAATGTCCACCGAGTCGAAAAGTCTATCGAGTCAAAATGTCCACCGAGTCAAAAATGACCATCGAGTCAAAATATCTATCGAAACGAAATATCCAGTCGGGTCAAATGTTCATCAAGTCAAAATGTCCATCGAGACGAAATGTCCAATCGGGTCAAAAATGTCCATCGAGTCAAAATATCTATTGAGACGAAATGTCCAATCAGGGTCAAAATGTTCGCCGAGTCCAAATGTCTATCGACTCAAAACGTCCATCGAGACTAAATGTCCAATCAGGTCAAAATGTCCACCGAGTCGAAATGTCGATCGAGTCAAAACGTCCACCGAGTCAAAATGTCCATCGAATCAAAATATCCATCGAGACGAAATGCCCAGTCGGGTAAAAATGTTTATCATGTTAAAATGTCTATCGAGTCCAAAATGTCCATCGAGACGGAAATGTCCAATCGGGTCAAAATGTCCACCGACTCAAAATATCCATCAAGACGAAATCTCCTATCGGGTCAAAATGCCCACCGAGTCGAAATGTCCATCGAGTCAAAATGTTCCTTGAGACGAAATGTCCAATTGGGTCAAATTGTCCATCGAGTCAAAATGTCCACCGAGACGAAATGTCCAATCGGGCCAAAATGTCCACCGAGACGAAGTGTCCTACAGGGACGAAATGTCCACCGAGTCCAAATGTCCATCGAGACAAAATGTCCATCGAGACGAAATGTCCAATCGGGTCAAAATGTCCACCGTGTCGAAATGTCGATCGAGTCAAAACGTCCACCGAGTCAAAATGTCCATCGAACCAAAATATCCATCAGAGACAGAAATGTCCAGTCGGGTAAAAATGTTTATCATGTTAAAATGTCCATCGAGTCAAAATGTCCATCGAGACGAAATGTCCAATCGGGTCAAAATGTCCACCGAATCCAAATGTCTATCGAATGAAAATGTCAATCGAAACGAAATGTCCAATCGGGTCAAAATGTCCACCGAGTCGAAAAGTCTATCGAGTCAAAATGTCCACCGAGTCAAAATGACTATCGAGTCAGGAATATCTATCGAAACGAAATTTCCAGTCGGGTCAAATGTTCATCAAGTCAAAATGTCCATCGAGACGAAATGTCCAATTGGGTCAAAATGTCCACCGAATCCAAATGTCTATCGAATCAAAATGTCAATCGAAACGAAATGTCCAATCGGGTCAAAATGTCCACCGAGTCGAAAAGTCTATCGAGTCAAAATGTCCACCGAGTCAAAAATGACCATCGAGTCAAAATATCTATCGAAACGAAATATCCAGTCGGGTCAAATGTTCATCAAGTCAAAATGTCCATCGAGACGAAATGTCCAATCGGGTCAAAATGTCCATCGAGTCAAAATATCTATTGAGACGAAATGTCCAATAGGGTCAAAATGTCCGCCGAGTCCAAATGTCTATCGACTCAAAACGTCCATCGAGACTAAATGTCCAATCGGGTCAAAATGTCCACCAAGTCGAAATGTCGATCGAGTCAAAACGTCCACCGAGTCAAAATGTCCATCGAATCAAAATATCCATCGAGACGAAATGTCCAGTCGGGTAAAAATGTTTATCATGTTAAAATGTCTATCGAGTCAAAATGTCCATCGAGACGAAATGTCCAATCGGGTCAAAATGTCCACCGACTCAAAATATCCATCAAGACGAAATCTCCTATCGGGTCAAAATGCCCACCGAGTCGAAATGTCCATCGAGTCACAATGTTCCTTGAGACGAAATGTCCAATTGGGTCAAATTGTCCATCGAGTCAAAATGTCCACCGAGACGAAATGTCCAATCGGGCCAAAATGTCCACCGAGACGATAGTGTCCTACATGGGACGAAATGTCCACCGAGTCCAAATGCCCATCGAGACAAAATGTCCATCGAGACGAAATGTCCAATCGGGTCAAAATGTCCACCGTGTCGAAATGTCGATCGAGTCAAAACGTCCACCGAGTCAAAATGTCCATCGAATCAAAATATCCATCGAGACGAAATGTCCAGTCGGGTAAAAATGTTTATCATGTTAAAATGTCCATCGAGTCAAAATGTCCATCGAGACGAAATGTCCAATCGGGTCAAAATGTCCACCGACTCAAAATATCCATCAAGACGAAATCTGCTATCGGGTCAAAATGTCCACCGAGTCGAAATGTCCATCGAGTCGAAATGTTCCTTGAGACGAAATGTCCAATTGGGTCAAATTGTCCATCGAGTCAAAATGTCCACCGAGACGAAATGTCCAATCGGGCCAAAATGTCCACCGAGACGAAGTGTCCTACAGGGACGAAATGTCCACCGAGTCCAAATGTCCATCGAGACAAAATGTCCATCGAGACGAAATGTCCAATCGGGTCAAAATGGCCACGTCAAAGTGCTCAATCCTGTTTGAATGACTGCCCACTCCCCTCTGTAGTGCCTTCGGGGACCCGGTTTAACACAAAAGGTGCTAAATTCTTTCGTTTTCTCTTTCGTCGGCCATGGTCAGTGGAGGCATTTGTTCCAAGGATTTCGCCCCACTGTCTGGAACACTGGGTCGGACTGGCCGGTGTCCCCGTTTAACACAAAAGACCCCGTTTAACAGAAAATGCGATAAATTCTTTCGTCGGCTAAGGTCAGTGGAGGCACAATTTGTTCCAAGGATTTCACCCCACTGTCGGGGACACTGAGTCCGATCGGCCGGTGACCCTGTTTAACTCGAAAGGCGCTTCTCGGTACGACAAGATTCGACCTGTTTTTGCGCACGCTGTCTGCCTTCTGACTCATGTCACCGCTGACTAATTCTGACGAGCTAGCAGTTATGATCGTCCCCTTTATCAAGGGAAGGAAGCTAGGATGGCAGCGGAACAAAGTATGCGAAGCCGATGGACGACTAAAATAAGGTGATGACGAATGCACGTGCAATGAATTTTTTCTTCTTGAGTCTCGTTTAAAACGCTTCTGCAGCAAACGTCCGCATGTGAACTTCGTGGACCCTGACAGGAAGCCCGCTCTTAAGTTTTTACACATCAAAATTGGCTCAATTAAAGATTGTATTGCAGAGATTACGAGGAAAAAATGCAAAAAGGTACAGACAAAAAAAGAACACATAGAACGCAACTTTCTTTTTTGTTCGTGTCTTTTTGCGTTTTTAATTCTTTTTTTGTTATGAAACAACAATTTAATCTAAAGTAGGGGTATTTTATCTTTGCTTCCGATCACCTTATCCTAATTACAAGATCTATTATTTCAGTTGCTGCCGTTATTCATCACGTTTAATTATATTGCCTTAGGTGTCACCCAATTTGCAAGGTGTTAAGGAAAGAAACCCTGTTTTAAGATTCGCAAAAATAAGCTTGATATCGCGGCGAGCTCAACCCCGCCAGTGTATAACTCCAGCGGCTGGAGCGAGGAACCCAAGTTTTCAGAATATAGCGTAGTCTGATTCATTTTAGGCAATGCTTAGGAATTTTCAGTGCTGAAATGGTGGTCAACAGAGCCCGCGAATACTGGATGATGAGTAGCGTCCGTCAGCGGGAACGGGCCCCATTTGTTAATTGAAAAATTAAAAAAATAATCACCCCAACCTCTTAACAAGATCACTAATCTGGAATTTTACATTTTCTTCCAACCGCTAGGGTTACATTTTAGCGGTCTTTCGATCAGCGTCCACAACGTATATTCGTTTTTTCTTGGTTTTTTTCTTTCGATTAGAAAATATTTTCTTTTCTCCAAAAAAGTTTGTCAGATTTCCCAAAGTCGTCACAATACTACCGTTTTAGCGAAAACTCCGGGGCGCGTTTAAGTACGCGGAATATCTAAAGACGTCCGTCTCAGCCTTATGCAATGTTAGAATCTGGGCCAACGATACAACATGTTCAACAGGTCAAAATGTCCATCGGGTGAAAATGTCCACCGAGTCAAAATGTCCAATTGGGTTAAAATGTCCAAATAGTCAAAATATCTAACGAGACGAAATGACCAATCGGGTCAAAATGTCCAAACAGTCAAAATGTCTACCCAGACGAAATGTCCAATCGGGTCAAAATGTCCAGTCAAAATGTCCAACGAGGCGAAATGTCGAACCAGACGAAATGTCCAATATTGGACATCCTGACCCATTGGACATTTGCTCTCGTTGGACATTTTGACGTGGAATCTCCTGCTTGTTGTTCGTTTTCTGTCCTGTGCTCTGTTTATCAATGTTCGCTTACAGACAGGGTTCGCGAGAGCAATAGAGTGCCGGACTGACGACAAAAAGAAAAACAAAAGAAATCCTCGACGTTTTGCCGTAGCGGGGTCAAATATACAACAAGCAAAACAAAGTGTCTTCTTTTTGTGCCCACTTCTAACTTTCTTCTATTTGGTATTTTTTTAACACTGAAGTCTGCATTGTTGTCGTGGGTAGTTGCCCGTTTTGCGTTGCGCCTCAGTGTAACAATCTTTACTTGCGTAAAGCCACCCCTTTTGTTTGAGGATTTGTTTTGGGGAAACTCTGGGAAACAAAAGGCGCTTCTTTTGGGAAAGCGGGGGAAAACCGTCATTGTACGAATTTTGGGGTGAAATATGAGTCACAACCGGCACAAAAGCGTTGTTTCCACCAGCTCAATCTAGGTCACCGTATAGCTTATCGGAGCTAGCAACATGATTTGGCTGCTCGAAAGAATCTTCACGTTTGCTCCTCTCACGCCCACGCCACCTCATACCGAAAAGCTTGGAAAATGGCGGAATGTCAAAAATGTATTTGAGATAATGAGCACAAGATACTCAGAAATATAATTAAAATACAGTATCAAATACTCTCGCCTCAAATGTCTTTATAAGATACCAAGATACTTCCAAAAGTGTTTGAAATACAGTATCTTGGGTAGAGTATTTAGAGATAGGCACAAGTCTGCGTCATACTAAGGATCTTTCGGCCGCCAAGCGCGTGTTGCTCGTGTGGACAGCGCGTGCAATTTCAAGCTTGCCAGGTATATTTCCTCGCACTGGCACTAAATTGACACCAGCCGTGACGTTTTTTTCTGGCCTTTTTTAAAAATAGCAAGAGTTCGCGTGCATAGCTTTGATAGGAGCTGAAGATGCGCGAAAGCGGAGAATCCGAAAACTCCTAATATGACGGCACGCTCCGGGAAAGGAGGACTTCAACGATACTTTGAAAATAATTTTCTGCGGCCTCCGGGCACCAAATTGAAAAGTAATCTCGATGTTCGTGGTCCTGGAGGCAAAATAAAGAAGATTTAAGTGTTTCCCCTCAAATACAGAACCGCTTCAGTTTCCTTTCAAACTCTATTTTCCCTCAGTCTGAAGGGAATCACTGTCATGTTCGTATTTTCTGCTTCTTTAAGACTTGCATTTTATGACTGTCATCTTTAGCTTGGAATTTCTTGCTAAACTAATGAGCGAAGCGTCATGACGGCGACAAGATTTAATATAAAGCCCCTGTAAAACGGCTGGTATATTTTCAATAGCTCACACACCGCCTGTTGTCGTGCCGCTCAGCTCACAGAGTAACAATGAAGTTCAGCGTGTATAAAAATAAGCTCTTCCTACAGCAGTATACGTTTTCCCGGGCGATTTTATCAGACCACATGGTACAAGTGTCGCCCTGGAATGTTGTTTGCTCTGCGCCCTGCATACTATTCAATGAACAGAAAAGAAAAACAGCCAGGAGGCAAAGATAAACAGAAAACGATACGCAGTTCTAAAGAAGAAAAAAAAAGTTATAACAAGACGACTTATAAGTGCAGACAAATGTTTCGAACAGTAATAAAATATATTATTTTTGTCTTTGCATGTCTATGAAGAACAAGCAATAGACGACGTCAAACAACTGTGGTGCAATTCGTGTTTGCTACGGTGTTTCTATATAGAGTCTAGAGTTCTCTTTTTCGCTCTTGAGAAATTTTTTTAGAGAGGTTTATAGGTATAGCCCTGCTTTCTGAAACGAGGATTATAAGAATGTAATCTAAGTTTTCGCATCGCCAGCCTTGTGCCTGCTGCACCAGTGGTAACTTTAGAGCACAGTTTCGAAGTTAGAAAGCGCTAAAAAACAACGGACAAGTGATAGAGACTTTTTTACACGTCCGTTGTCTTTTAGCGCTTTAAACTTCTGAACTATGAATCACCAACTAGCCCAAGGGCACACCCTTCTACTTTAGAGTGCCCCCGCACTTCACACGTTCTCGAATTCCTCCTAAAATTGATTAATTTAAGATTTTTCAATGACGCTCAGCCAATTTTTACTTTAGAGCACGTCTTTATTTTCACTACTTAGAAATAATTTGTAAATATTAGATAGTATACATATTAGCTAATCAATATTGTTTTTTTTGCCGCTCCTGAAGTCCGCCATCGCTCGCCGTTTGTTACAGAAAAGCTATGTTTTCTCAACCTCCAATTGGTAGAAATTTTTTTATGTCATCGCTAAAGCACTCGTTATTTTAATTCCCATTTTGCAATATTCATTGCACATTACGGACTTCTTTTTTCTAGCTTAAGCTCCCACAATGATATAAATTTCTTTAAAAACAATTCTTATAAGAAAACGCTGTAATAAACGTGAAACGGCGCTTGCTCGTCGCGTTGCGTTTTGACGATAACGGGATTCTCTATTACCACACTGTCGCCCTTTATATTTCTCCTCTTTTTATGAAGGCGTC